>JACXGI010015732.1:5908-17087 GCA_016801175.1 Esox masquinongy | reverse complement strand
GTCATCTTTTTTTACTTAATTTAGGAATAATAATTTTACCATATTAGAAGGGCAGAGTCATACCTTGAGTTTATTAGAAATTCTGTCCTTTTTCATTACATTAATAATCTACTCTAATATGGCTTTAACCCGTGGAATGTCTTGTTAGGAAGAGACACAAATCTGAAAACGACATTTTCTGTAGAAAACACAATTGTTTTAAAAGGGACACGAAATACGGCGGGCAGCGCGTGTAATATTTGGTGTTCCAAATAAGAACTTCTTGTTGAAGGACGTTAAAAGGCCTGCTTCCGAGAAAGTTTGAAGGGCAGTCTTTCCAAATTTGGATGCAAAAAAGATTTGGGCTACACTAAATGTTAAGTACAATAGTATTGAATGTAAGAATAACGACAATCAGTTACGGCATAATAGGATATACACAAATGTAATATTGCATTAGATTAATAAGGATGTGTCCCGATTATGCGATGTTTGTGGGAGGGATGTAGAGAATCTCCTACATGTATATTTGCATTGCAGGTGTCTGTTAAATTTCTATGATAAATTAAAGGGACTAATTAAGGATAATTGGGAGGCTGTTCTTGTGAATAACATCTGGGGAGAAATGATGTTGTTTGGAGTACATAAAACAAATAAACCTTATGTGAACTTGTTAAACTATGTATTAAGTCATGTAAGATATGCAATACATTTAAGAAGGAACACTGCCAATTTCGAAGGGAAAATAATGGATGTTTGGTCGATTTTTGTTTTTTTGTTTTTGTTTTTTAATGCATTCTAAATTATTGCTCAATTGCTTATTTATACATATTGATTTAATGAGAATTTTATTAAAAAATAAAAAGAGGTGTGCTTTTAGTTCCAGATGTTGATGGTTTGAATCCGGCTGGAGCCGGTACAAATGTATTTTTTTTGGGAAAATCCCTTTCCATTTATATGTGGGCAAAGACATTCCCTGTGTTTGACAGAAATTCTGTCCACTATTTTTCTATTAAAATCTACTGTAAAATTATGTGATCCTGCTGAAAGTGTTGGTGAGGATGAGACAGAACACATCACAAGACATTTTCTGAAAAAAACTGTGTTGATTGACTTCTGTAATCCATAAAGGCGCCAAAAATGTCCTTCCCTTTGTTGGTTCCTGTGTAGCTCAGCGTTTTAAGGCTTGTGATTATTAATGGAGAAGTGGTAGGGGAAGATCTATATGTGTTTCCCAATCTGTATATTGGTCATGGGGAAAGCAAGAAATTATTATCTAGTGTTTGCACAATACTATTCTTTAAGATGTTGCTGGCTACACATAGACCTGCAGCTGAGAAGATGTGGATGTGTACCTGAAACATTAATGCATATGTTTGTTGAATGTGATGAATTAAATGGGTATTATTTTAAAGTAAAAGACATGCTGTTTAAGAATTGGAAGAGAGAGTGGTTAAGCAAATATGTGTGGGCAAAGTTGGTGTTATTTGGGGCGACGGGGAAAGTGGCTGGGGTGAATGTTTATCTGTTAAAATTTGTGTTGAGCTTTGTCAGATGTGTTGTTTTCTGTGGGAGGCATTATGCTTCTTTTGAAGAGAAGCGAGTTGACATGTGGGGAATATTTGTGTCAATGTTTCAAAAATACATAGATATGTTGAATGAAAGTGAAATGGGGAATTTTGATGAAGCTTTTGTTGAAGGGAGTGGATCAATATTGAGAAGGGACAGTGGAGGGATCACTTATAATTTTTGATTATAATTATTGGATGGATTTTTCTTTCTAATTTTGGTGAAATGGGGTGCACAATTAAAGAAATGTTTGAATAGTGTAATGATGGAATGTGGATAAAGGATAATATTTACAGTGCAATTACCGAAGATTAATTATGCATCTGATCACAACTGTGCTTATATTGAGTTTGATCAAAACAATGGCTAAACTGTACATATTGTAAATTAAGTATTTTTTGATAATAAAAAAGTAGGTAAAGTTGTGGGACATTGTGGGTTTGAATCCAGTAGGTAGTGTTGTGTGCTTTCTGTGCCAGAGGTTGTGGGTTCGAATTCCGCTGCAGCCACTTTCATTTACTTAATTTTTGAATAATCATTTTGCCATATTAGATGGGCAGAGTCATACCTTGAGTTCATTAGAAATTCTGTCCTTTTTCATTACATTAATAATCTACTCTAATATGGCTTTAACCTGTGGAATGTCTTGTTAGGAAGAGACACAAATATGAAAACGACATTTTCTGTAGAAAACACAATTGTTTCAAAAGGGACACTAAATACGCGGGCAGCACCTGCCATATGTGTTGTCCCCTATCTATTCCTTATAGTCGCCATATATTGACAATCACCTGAAATCTCTCGGTAGCACAGTAGGTATAGTTGTGTGCTTTTAGTGCCAGAGTTTGTGGGTTTGAATCCTACTGGAGCTGCTGGATTTAACCTGTTGAATGTCTTGACACAAATCTAAAAACAACATTTTCTGTAAAATACGCAGTTGTTTCAAAAGGGACACGAAATACAGCAGGCAGAGCTTGCCATATTTGGTGTCCCCTATCTATTCCTTATAGTCGCCATATATTGACAGCCATCACAACTCTCTCGGTAGTACAGACAAATAGACAGACCTGAGAGACAAAGCGTGGGAAGAAATTGACATCAACTGTAAATAGCAGATACGGCTGCAGAGTAGCAGTAATGAAAGACAACTGAATGAAAAGAAGATGTGGCAGGGAATGAGAGAGGGGGAGTGTTATAGAATGAGAGAAAGTGTGTGTGTTTGAGAGAGAATGTAATGACCCAGTGGCACATCTAGGGTATGATGTGGGAGTCGCAACATAAAACACACCAAATGTTCAAAACAGCCAATGGATGGACACAGGGACCAAATAAAGAAGAGTGCAAAATGGTGCTTTTTATTTTAACTTTAGCAAATTAAGGTTTACCCCGACCAACACTCAAGGGGAGAAGGAACGCAGATTGTGCCAAAGGAAAGAAATAAACAAAAATGCCCTACCTAAACAATAAGGGAGCTAACTAACCAAAATTACAGAGGGTGGCAGTTGCCGCCAACCTACTGTGTTTTACAAATAATTGCCTTCAGGTTAAATGTAGAACCCAGAGCGTGAACCCAGGGCGTAAATGTAGAACCCAGAATCCTCCTTTGGTCAGAGGTGCCTCCAGTGAATATCATAATGATCTATCAAAGAGTGAACTGCAAGCCTGATTAATCCATGCTGCTGAAGATTAAGAGACCAGGGCTGGGTGTTTTGCTGAGTGGGTATTTTTGTAAACTGGATAAGGGAAATGTTTCCTATCAGTTTATTTTCGATCACGCAACCACTGAATTCTTATATGGCAAGGTACAGCACCTGGCTGTGGTTAATACAATCATGGTTACTACTGCACGTAACTTTCTAAATTTAACTAAATAATCACATCCAGTGTTCCACGGGTCACCTTTTATATACAAATAAAATTTCTATTAAGTTTGCCTTTGCAGTTCATGAAAATGTGTTCTGCTCTATTCGTATGTTGCTATATAATGTATCTGTTTAGTGCCAAATAATGTTTCTGTTTGTAGCTATATACTGAATTTGTTTAATGCTCTACACCAGGGTTTAATGCTCTACACCAGGGTTTAATGCTCTACACCAGGGTTGGGCAACTAAGGCCCGTGGGCCGAATCCGGCTCATGAGGCAATTCCATCAGGCCTGCGGTAGGTAATAAAAACATTTTGAGAGGAAGTAAAACATAACTCACCAGCCCATTCTTATACATATGAAGCTGGATTTAAATATTTTAGATATTATAATGGACCTACTGTATGAATGTTTTAATTATTGCCCTTTTCTGGCCTGCAAATCATTTATGATTAACACATTTCAAAACATTTAATTTCAAAATCCTGATGTGGCCCCCAGTCAAAAAGTTTGCTCTCCCCTGCTCTATACTGTATGTGTTTAATCCCAAATACTTTATCTGTTTAGTGCTATATGCTGTATCTGTTTGGTGCTATGTACTGTATTGTACTGTACCATGTCTCTGATAAACAGATACAGTATATAGCAGTAAAAATGCTATATACTGTATCTGTTTATCAGAGACATGGTCATGCTCTTCTGTATATTGCACCACAGGGGGCCGACACGCCCACATGCAAGCATACGGTTGCTGAATACAGTCGGTTTACTGGCACACAGATGGACATGCAAGCACACTCCCTCTCTTTCCATCCCCCCCTCTCACTCACTCTCTCTCACACACACACACATATACACAGACACACACTTGCCCACACACCCGTGTACACACACACACACACACACAGTGAGTTTTGTTATCTGGTCTGTTGCAGAGACAGGGAGAAGGGGATTGGTGTGGAAGAAGAAAGGACCAGAGGCAGAAAAGCCGATTGCAGCACAAATGACCAGAACACTGAATGGAACTACAGTAGTGGAGAATACTGAGTCTATGTGTCTACTTTCAGATGCTTTAGAATCTAGTTGAAAATGGTATACTGAGCACTATCAGAGTACTATTAGATTTGTGTGACAATTTAACACGGGCACAGGTGAAGTACTGGCCAGCTAATTCTGCAACCAACTGAGTTGTTGGCTTCACTCTGTCTCCACCGAAACAAAATAATAGCTTTTTCAGTGTCTTTTCAATGTATTGCAGTAGTAGTTGAAGGGTTGGCAAGACAAGGGGACAATGAAACTAATACTGGTGAAGGGTTGATGTTTGGAGTGGCCTTTCAGTCATCCTCAATAAGAGTAGCTTCATTAAACAGGAGTAAAGGCCTGACATTGAGCTGTTCACACCTGCATACAAAACACAACCAGTTAAATCTCTTGAAACTGCAATCTAGGTGAACAAAGTGCAACAGGGGTGGAGACAGGCGCGTTAACTTGATCACCTGATGATCCCATGGTGCCCTCGAGAGGCAATTCGCTTCATGATCACTGCGCACTGAGGCTCTCAACATCGCAGTCACACGGCATGTTAAGGTCAACACAAGTAAATGTGAAAGGTGGTGCACTGTTGATTAATTGTTGTTAACGTCCAACTGTAGTTGTGGCCGAGGGAAACGGTTTCTTGCTGTTCAGCTGCCTGTTAGACAGTCATCCCCAAAGGACTCTTGGTGGAAGGTCCACTCAAGTCAAGTGCAGTGGTATTTGTCTTGTCATATTTCATACAAACTCTGCGTGACGTTACCTGGCGTCAATTTTAATATATTCCACGGGGTGTCGTTTGGAGGCCAAGCCTGTACAGCGTTAATATTACCACAGTAGCACCAAACTGACACGCAAAATTTAATAAGGACTAAAGAAGCTGAGAAACTGATTGGACTAGATGAGTGCTTACCAGTAGAGACCCACTGAGGGGACATGACACACGTCTAATGACTGCTGAACACTGGGTTGTGACAGGAAATATAATCCCTGTTAAGAAACCAGCCCTAACACCTGGGGCACCTGGATCTGGGAGGGAGAATAGCAAATTACCAGGTAAGGTGGAATCACTACCATAAGTATTTCTGACCACCCAAAGTGTCTAGTCCTAGAGGGCTGTAGAGTTTCTGGGCATAGCCATGGTTTTATTCCCCGGGCTAGAAGCCTGGGCTTATTCAAAAGGGCTAGAAGAACATTTTTTAGGAGGTTAAGACTCACAGAACACACACACCCACACAGAAAACATTTGGGAGACAGGACTCATGAACGGCATTCACAGTACAAGGAGAAAATAGCTGGATTGAGTGGGCTAAAGTGTAGTACCTGTCAGGGATGCCCTCTGTCTCCGAAGGCCTTGTGCTACGCATGATTAAAGCTGACATCCACTCTTCAACTGCCTTCTCCACTGAGTGAAGAATCTAGGATAGGAGTCGTGATCATCTCTAACTTATGCCAGCAGGCAGACAGACACACTAATGCTCTGAGACTAAATGTGATGAAGTCTGAGGTAGAACAACAAAATGGATCGTTTAAACCTAAAGACAACAGACAATTAATGGAAAACTGTGCTCATTTTAAGCCCCGGTGAAGCAGAATGAATGGAAGGATTTTAGGTTTTAAATCTGAAATCACTTTCTTTGCTGATAGGTGGGTCCCAAATCAGTAAGGATGGAAATAATTTGCATGTCAAATATGTCTATGATGGGTGCTGGTTAGGGACAGATAAGACAGGCAGGGAGAAAGAATACAGCATTCATATGTTTCACTGTTTGATTAAAGTATACAATTTAGTGTACAAATCTTTTCATCTTATGCTCAGCTGATTTGCAGTACTCCTGTGGGCAATGAAATACTTCCACACAAGAAAACAATGAAAGGTAGAGTAATGAAGAAAATAATAGACAAGGACAAAAAAGACTACCCCACAGAATCTCCAAACAAATTAATTATAATTGCCCGGGAAAACATTTGCTCACACTCTAGTTGTTGTTGTTCTGTTTGTTCAGTCATTAATAATGTGGTCACAGTGTTTTTAAAATAGCTGTTTACATTCCTTTGCTTCCACTGCTCACACTTTTTTCACTGAATGGCAAAGAGGAAGAACCTGCGACCAGAAATTGTTCCTCTTTGTTCAAGAGGAAATATTTGGTAACAAACGTGCTTCTTCCAGACTTTACAGACTACCAGAAATGCATGCAATACAAAATCTACAGACTATAGAAACATTTTCACTCACTATTTACTAAACCTAACCTTGACCCTCAGCCTAAACTTAAGCTTAACCATTACCCTAACCCTTAAGCACCCACCCACCCACCACTTTTCTATCTCTATCACTCCCTTACTGACCCCTCTAACCTACCCAACAACCCCCCTCTATCTCTTTTACCCATGCACCCCTTGTCTATCCCAAACCCACCCCTCTCACCTACCCACCTCTCAATCGTTCTCTCTCTCTCTCTCTCTCACCCAGGCAACCACCCACCCACCACCTATCTATCTAAATCTCTTTTACCCCGTCTATCCCTAACCCACCCCTCTCACCCACCCACCCTTCTCTATCTTTCTCACCTGCCCACCACCTCTCTATCTCTCTTTTACCCACCTCTCTCTTAACAACCCACCAACCTCTCTCACTTTTACCCCCCCTTGCTCACCCACCCACCCTCCCCCTCTGTTACCTTACAATACCTCTCTATACCTCCCATCCCTCTTTATCTCAATTTCACACACTCACCCACTTCTTCCTCACCCACCCTTCCAGCCCCCCGTTCCACCCACCACTCTCGCTTTCTCTCTCTCTCTCTCTCTTTCTCTCTCTCTCTCTCTCTCACACACACACACACACGCACACAAACACACACCCACACATACACACCTCATTAAAGTGATAAATTGCTTCACACTCTGCGGAGCCCCTGTCGCCATAGCAACACAACCGCCTGTGCTGTGCTCGCATCCAGGAAATAATTAAATAAAGGAATAACATGATAATATGAGGTCCTGGCGGCCGTCTCTGCCCCTAGTGGATCTGGTGAGCCTGTATTCAAGTGTGTGTGTATATGCGTCTTTGTGTCTATGCCCAGGTGTGTTGGTGGGGTGCTGAGACTCTACCTGATGTACAGTGCGAAGCAGGTGAAAGAAGTGAACTATGTATGCAGGGGCAAAGCCAAGTCCCTTTCAGGGTCTGTGTCTGGTTGCTGAAAGAGATACTAAGATCAAAAACATCTCCTTAACACAAGGCTGATATAACTAACCTGGTTTTCATCCTCAGGCTTAAGTTGCTAACTCCTACTGTACATGCTGTATTCCCTGCCACAGTGTTTGGTTTTGCTACTTGGATTCAATTTAACTGCACCATGTGTATTCCACAGTTGTGTAACCACAATGGCAATTATTTAATACTTTAAATTATTTATTAATTATTTTAATAGCATCTGTCTATCTTTTAGATAGATTAGATGGCCCAGGAAACTTCTGATAAGATATTGCTTCACACAATCTTTAGAGATAACGTTTTTTTTTATCATCATCAGATGATCTTAAAAATGTGAAGTACTGAGGATATGAATTATATTTGACCATAGGCATGCTTAAAGTTGAAATATCTCAATTATGAAGAAGCGTGCTAATGCAAGTGTGTGTTTAGGTTCCGTTTTGGTCTCCAGAAAATGTACTTGGCACCGATACAAATGAAAGGTCTTGCTGCCAAGGGAGGATGCTGACACCAGATCTATTGTATGTTAATGGAGAATGTTGCTGATTTGCAGTTGACTGGGTTTGGGCCCTTCCCCTATGTGTGCGTAAGATGGAAGAAGGGAGGTGGTGTTGGTGGGGAGGACGGGGGTTTCCTACACTGGGCTCTCATCTCCAACATCAAGCATCAGGCCTGTTGCCGTGGTAACTGCATAATGAAACCCCAGGTGTGGGACACAAGGTGCTGTGCGTATCGTCATGGATACCATCAGGCATGGACTTTGTGCAAGCATCCAATTGGGCAGCTTTTTGGTCCAAATCATGCATTATTCATAATTCCTTGGTGACAAAGAAAACTCACAATACGCAAGAAAAAGGTTAACTGCCATCCTCGATCAGTAAGCGTGCATTATTTAAGGGACACTGTGAGTTGAAATAACTGCTTTTGCTGTGTTAGTATGTGACAGTCCAGTGTTTCAGTCCAGTGTTTCAACATTTCCATTAAATATGACTTACAGTATATTTTAATGACAATATGAGAAAAACAGTTTTACTCACCACATAATTTAGTCAAGTATGTTAAAAATCTTTATTTCTGTGTTGGAGTGTTGTGGGCATTCGCCAACAACAGGATGGTTTCTGAGCGTATAACAGAGACAACGTACAGCTCCGGGAAAAATTAAGAGACCACTGCACCTTTTTCTTTCCTTTCCAAAGAAGTCGAAAAGGAAGGTTTTGAGTGAGGAACAGAAGGGTTACAATTAAGAGACCACTGCAAATTGAACGCTTCTGTTCCTCACTCAAAACTTTCCTTTTCAACTTTTTTGGGAAAGGAAAGACAAAGGTGCTGTGGTCTCTTCATTTTTCCCGGATCTGCATATTCATAAGAGTACGCAAATGATTGGCCAGCACAGCCAATAAACTATGTGAAAATAGCCAGACCTTTTTAAATGGACTCATTTAGTGTTTTTAGTGTTTATGCTGTGTAGGCTTTGACCACGAATATGAGTACAGGACAAAACTATACCACTGATCATGTATGAGTGAACCGGTAATCAAATCAACATGTAAAAGTAAGATTTTCAGTGGACAGTTGCTTTAAACGGGTCTTTTTAAATGTCTTTTTAAATCTCTAGTTGGAGTTCAGATTTGGAAACAACGTTCAGTTTTCTTATAACTACCCTGGAGACTATCTTTCTGCAGTTCATGATTGGTGAAGGTATTTTCATATCACTGACTCCCTTTAATCTCCATTTAATTGGGTAGTTTAGCCACTCACCTCATGAGGCATGCAGATCTCTATTTCGTATACTTCAATGTAAGAGCATCGTTTGAATTGCTCAAGAGAATAAGGTAATACTAAAAGTGCAGGATTAGTTTAAAAAAAAAACTTTGGATACAACCGGTTCATTATAATTGTTGCTAAACTGAGTGTTGTGTAAATAACAATAATAAATAAATGCAAAGCTTTGTTTTGTAATGATCCCCATGGTTAATGCCGTGAGTACGACAGCACTGTATGCATAGCTAAACATGTCTACCTGTGCCTGTGTGTGTGCACGTGCGTGCGCACAAGCATATATGCATGCGTGTCTGTTTAGCATATTTCTCAGCTATAAATCATAGTCAGTGAATGCCTTGAGGCCTTTTTGGTGCTTGTTTTAGACCCCCGGTGGTTGTGGACACCATCTACAGCAATCTGCTCACTGCCTGGGGCTTCCCACTCTCTCTCTCTCACACTCTCCCTCGACAACAGCAAGATTGTCTAGCTACTCAACCCCAACTTGCACAATAACCCTGCAAACGAGCTCCTCTCTGAGGTACGGTTGCTCTGCAGCTGTTGTTTAGTCTGTTGTTTGCTGGAGTGTGTTTAGAATAAACATCTGTAATCAAACAAGCGGAGGAAAACTCATAGTGTTACTACCAGACAAGACATGAATCTACTTTATCACTGTGCGTGGGGGGGCGATATACACATGCGCCTTTTTCCAGGTAGGTTCATCACAGCTCTAGTTGTTTTAAACATCTAAATTATTGTTTAGCCCGTGTGTCAACTTATATTTATACCACAGTGAAACAGGATGTCATGGATGACCGCTTAAGATTTCCCCAAAACTCTTCAATCAATCAATCAATCAATCAATAAAATGTATTTATAAAGCCCTTTTTACATCAGCAGTTGTCACAAAGTGCTTTTACAAAACACCCAGCCTTAAACCCCAAGGAGCAAACAATAGTAGTGTTGAATTTCAGTGGCTAGGAAAAACTCCCTAAGAAGGCCGAAATTTAGGAAGAAACTAGAGAGGAACCAGGCTCAGAGGGGTGACCAGTCCTCTTTTGGCTGTGCCGGGTGAACATATTAAGACTACAAATTAATAATTTATTAATAATAATAATTAATAAATTATGGGGGGGTGTCAGCACAGTGGCAGCTGAAATCGTCAGGTATCGTCTTGATCTGCAACACAAACAGGAGGACTTTGGACAGGGACAGCAACGGGTCTTTCAAGCCTGGTACTCCTCAGGTATGGACCAAGACCTCATGTCCTCCTAAGTTTAAAACGGCAGGAGACAGGGAAAATTTAGAAAAGGCATTCCTTAGATCTACAGGGATTTATAGTGGAGAAGGAGAACTGACCCTACTCCCCCAGCACGATGATATAGCAGCGTAAGACCTTGGGGCTGAGACAGGGGGGTCCAGTGACACTGTGGCCCTATCTGGGGGAGGCCTCAGACAGGGCCCAACAGGCAGGAAATCAATCCACCCACATTGCCAAGCATCAACCAAAGGGACACCCACCAACCGCAACCACCCTGAATGAGGGCCGAGTATTTCCAGCTGAGTACAGCCCAATTGCACAAGTGCGCAACAGAGAGACAACAACAAGCCAGTGACTCCGCCCCCAAATGGCATTGGAGGGAGGGCATCCCAGTGGCGATGAGAGCCCACCTGGCAAGACAGCAAGGGTGGACAGTATCAAGCCTTTCTGGTCACCTTCACGCCCCTGGGCCAGACTACACTTAATCATAGACCATGCTG
>JACXGI010015730.1:0-16991 GCA_016801175.1 Esox masquinongy | reverse complement strand
TGAGCGATATGTATACGCGCTACGCCGAAACTGGGGGGGGGGGGTAGAAAATGTGGCTCACGCTACCTAGGAAGGTGGTGTCTTGAAAATCTTCTACAGTCTTGAGTCTTCTTTTATATTTATCTGAAAATGTATTGTAATGTAAATTAGCCCATAGAAGAATGAAAATGGGAGAGTGACGATTGTCTGTGACTCACAGTAGAGTGGTCTTGGTTCAGTGACCCATCTTGAACCCTGACTGGGTAGGGTTAAGGAGATTGTTTTGAGAGACAACAGGCATGATTGCGCAATACATCAGGCTCAAATGTTATGAAAAAGAAACACAAAAGGGACCAAAAGGGTCCAAGTGTTTGGTCTGCTGACAAAGGGTCCAAGTGTTTGGTCTTTTACTTCAGAGGGTCCAAGTGTTTGGTCTGCTGACAATGGGAGCTGGTGAGCAAAGTGAGGAATGGGAGATCAAAGTGAGGAATGGGAGGTCTGTTGAAGGTCTTTTTAAAACCAAAGTGGCTAACCTGGGGTAATGTCAATATTGCGTTGATTAGATAATAGCTGGGAGCCTGCATTTTCTGATTATGAGAGTTGTTTAGGACTTGTGTAAAGTGCACAGACTTTCAGAATTGTTTTTGTGAGCCACTCATAGGTGGGCCATCACATATAGTGGGAGCATAATACACCATTGTAGGCAACCATGGGCCGGTAAAGGGCATATCTTAGTCCACATTTGGACCGTGGGCGACATGTTGTGCAACACTGCCTTAGAAACCAGCTCTTTATGTTTAACCACCGCCATGTCCCTATTTGCTAGTCTTACCTCTGTGTGGCTTTACTCCATCTCAATACTGTGGATGATGAGGTGGCCTTTCACTTTCTGCTAGATGGCAGCATACTAGAGGGCACTGACACCACAAACAAGTCCTTCTCCAGTGTGACTGATTGACATTTTGATGGATTTTGCAGCTAGGATGGCTGAAATGCTTTGCCATCCATTTCCATACTCCCAGTCTCCCACAGGTGTCAACTTGAACTTGAGAAAAAATCACTCCTGCTGCCTTTTTATTTCAATTTTTTAATTATTTTATTTTTTAAAGAATCTGAAGAATTCAGGTGTCACCAGACCCGAAGTATATTCTACTGGTGTACAATATGGATTTGATAATTGATTGTTAGAAGTCAGTAAATTTATTAAGTAAGGCAAAACTTGGGAATTAAGCTACTGTTTATTTTTTTAATTTTTTAACTATCCACATTTAACTGTTAAATAGACTGATTATGTTCTGCTCTGTGCAATGTCTTTATTCTTTTAACATTATGTTTTCATTCAGATATGATTAAACTAAGATTAAAAGAAAACAGACAAAAAAATGCTATATTCTCAAAGGACATGTTTAATCCAATTCAAAATCTAGCACAGCTTCTTTGTGCGTTTCTTATTCTTAAAGACTTGGACATTGTCACATTTACGGAGGCGGAGGCAAGTGCAGGGTCGAAGAAGGAGCTTTTAGTAAGGACAAAAAGGAAAACAAAATTGAGTGCCGTGCACTACAGATACAAAAGGACTATACATCGAAAACACTGGACAGGAGAACACAACAATACAACAATGACCGACCAGGACAGGGAGAAAATGCCAGAACTAAATACACAGACTAACAAGGAAAACAGAAACAGGAGAGGGCTAAACACAGGTGATAGGAATAAACTGATTAAACTGACTAAACTGGGAACAGGAAAGACCAAACAAGGACACGACAAACCAAGAACACAGAAAACACGAACCGGAACAGTCCCGTCCGTCTGGGACCGTTACAGACGTACCTCAAGTTACATATATAAATGCAAAGAATATCAAATATTTGGCACCCGCATGCAACCTTACTAAGTTATAATGTCATCTTGCTAAATAAGCAGACATTTTCACGCAGTTATGCGCACAGGTATACAAACTCAACGGAACAAAAAATGAAGTCTTGGAAGCCCAGGCCTAACGCCACTGGTGTGTCCTACAGATTTCTTTGAGCTAAACCTACACAAAATGAAGCCATCTGTTCTTTAGTATACCAGCTGGGTTTCTCATGGGAATCAAGCAGTTTGCTTGACTCAGATTAAGCAACCCTAAACAAAATGGGAAATCTTTGGGCCTGAAGTTACTAATGTAAATTAATGTTACTTCGTCTGGGTAAAAATGTTAGCTTGATTTGTGACTTATGTTTATTTTGTTACTAGATTTATTAATTCCCTCAGCAACCTTTCATCAGTACTTCATGCTCATGTTTTTTGGGGGATTGCAAACTGTTCTATTATTCAACTGGCAATAGGGGGTCATAAGGGCGAAGTAGAGGAAGCCCCCCAAATGCAGATTAGCATGTCAACTTCAAAAGGATCTAGACTAGGGGATTAGCTGTCAGTCTGTCTTAGTCATCACACATTCCCCAAAAAACATTTCCTGCGTGATCTGATTTTGATGCCTTTCTAGTTGTAGGGATGCCCATGGTTGGCCATAACACTCTAATGGAGAAAGCATACAAATTGGTATGTACACACAAACACACGTACACACATTACATTCCACTGACTGGTTGATCGTCTACAAATGGAAGAATATTCCAGACCACTGGCAATCAACACAGGACAAGGTAGTCCCATCAAATTCAAGCCAGGAGCTGACAGAAAGATTATCATGGAACTCTCTAAGAACCCCAGGGTAACTTCAAAGGATCTACAGGCCGCTCTTGTCACAATCAGTGTCAAAGTGGATGAGTCAGCTGTCAGAAAGATACTGCACAAACTTGGCCTACATGGAAGGTCAGGATAGAAGAAGACTCTGCCTTCAAATACGAATACAAACACAGGACTGACATTTGCCAGGCAACACCTGGGTAAAGACCAAAACTACTGTAACAGTGTGCTCTGGACAGATGAGTCAAAGATGGCCACAGTGCCAGAAGCCATGTTTGGCAAAAACGAAATGCTGCCTTTGAACTGAAGAATCTGAGGCTGCTTTGCTGTCAACCATGAATTCCATATTGTACCAGAGAATATTTGAGGTGGACAATGATTCAAAACACAAGCAAATCTATAACAGAATCACTCAAAAAGAAGAAATAGAGGGCAATGGAATGATATAGTCAAAGCCCAATTCTCAATCCCATTGAAATGCTGTGGGGAGACATGAATTTCATACAAGAAAGCCCTTGAACATCAGTTGAAGCAGTACTGTAAAGAAGCATGGGCAAACATTCCTCGAACTGATGTAAAAGACTGATACAGTTTCAAGAAATGGCTACATTAAGTTATTTTAGCGAAAGGGGGCAACACCAGCTATTCAAGTAAGGGTGTACATTTTATTTTATTTTTTCCGCGCTATGAAATTGCATTTCTGTTGATTATTGATGTATAAATGATTGCAAGCTATGCTTTTTCAGTGTAATTTATTAAATTGGGTTACATTTGTCTGCATTATATAAATACACAGTTGGTGAAGAGACCTTTTTATGTACAGTATATGGTATATAGCCTATATTCCAAATGAGAGAGTGGGGGAGAGGCCACATGTGAGTGTGGGAGATGAACACTCAAAGCTCAACACCCAGCTGTTGTGGAAATGGAATCCAGCCATTGACCTCTCTCTCTCTCTCTCTCTCTCTCGCTCTCTCTCTCTCTCTCTCTCTCTATCGTTCTCTCCCTGCACTCTATCTCTCTCCCTCTGTCTGTGTTTCTTTGTAAGTATGGATATGGTGTGATGCGACACTCCTGCTTCGGGAATACCTGGGGGCTCCTACTGCCTCATTAAGTCCCCTCCCACACACACACACACACTCTCTCTCACACACAACCACAACCACATGTACACACACACACATACGAAGACACATACTGACACTGACTGGCTTTATATCCAGGAGTCTTGAGAGGCTGAGAAAGGCAGAGTGAGTGCGTGAGCAAACGGACAGCGGCAAGTTGCGTCTATTTTTTTTACTGCAGCGCCGCTACTGTCCCTCGTCTGCCTTTCCGCCACTTTGTCCAGTCCTGGATGACCGCTAAGGACGACGCAGGACTCAGGGGAGGATGAGCTCCGTGGAGGAGAGAGAGGACCATGACGTTTACTGTGAGAAGGCGGTGGCCCTTATCATTGACCTCTGTCTGGACAACAGCCCCCTGTTGCAGCCCAACACCTGCCAGGACTTCATCACACTGCTCGCCACCAACCAAAGCCCAAACACCTCAGTGTCGGGTAAGATCAACAGCCGACAGCCTCTCCTCTTCCGGCCTCTTCCTCTTCCTCTTCTGTTTGTCTGTGCGGTTTTGTGGCGCAAGTGACTGGGAGCACGTGATGTATTGGATGTGCTAATTGCAATGTTTTAGTTAATGGTTTAGTTCAGGTCATTTTCTAATTCCTGCCAGACATAATATACTCTTGGGGGGATACTTTGAGGCTGTCTGGGTTTGTTAATTTGGCTAGGGTACTTTCTTACACTTAACTACAATTGAAAAGGAAAGAGAAATAGAATTTTGTCGGTTTGAATTATATTTCAAGAAAATGAATTGAATAAAGAAAGATTCCTTGAAAGATTAAGTTCCTGGAGTGAAAAAAGTATTATTTCCCGAAGAATATGGAATTAAACTGCATTTTAAAAAGACAATAATAAAAGCCATTGGCTACTGACAATAACTGTTGCGGAGAAAGTTACTTTGCACAGTAAAACACAGTAAAGTAAGACAGTAATACATCATACATTTTTGGAAGTTTTTATTAATAACTATAAGTTGGTGCCTGGCTACAAAAAAATCCTTTCTCTGGCAAAAATGGCCTGCCATGTCCACAGATGTTTTTTTTTTTTAAACACGTAGTGGAGGTTTGAACATCTCCCCAAGGAGAAAGGTATTAACTCTGTAGCAGTGTTCTCCATTTAAATCGTTCATATTAACAAGATTGAGGGGTTTGCAAACACCACACCTACAGCAAATGCAAAACTTGACTCAACTTTGTTTAGTGCTCACATTAATCCACATACTCAGTGTAAGTAATTAACAACTGGAATGTTACAGTCAATACTTTTTGTGGTATGGCTGTTTTAACACTGTTTGTTAATATGGCTAATTGTTGTATTTCTCAGATGGCCTTATTTTGTTTGTGAGTTGTGGATACCAAATATGACTGTAGTTGTTAATGACAGAGACATAGTTATTCAGTGTTTTTTCCTGTACATGCCCTGTGGCATTTACCACGATAGTTCAAGGTGAATGTTGATTTGATATGACAATACATCATAATGTCTTACTTTTGATGGGCTAGACAAACCAGAATGTGGTGTAAGGTAACCCCTGGTTTTGATGGGACTGTTATACATTTGTATTTATATTTTAGTTGTTAAGTAGACACTTTAATCAAAACAACTTACAGTTGTGAGTGCCTGCATGATCTTATTGTTGCGGAAGTACTGACACGATGAGTGGTATTTAAAGTGTAAAGAAATAAATCTGGTTCTTATTAGGTCATTATCCAGTTCTTAGTAGGTTATTTTCTGGTTATTAGCAGAAAGCACCTATCCAAAAACCTTACAGTGTTGAGTGCATTTGTCTTTCTTGCTGGGAGCCCATGGGAAGTTATTTTACACATTTCTTACAGAGTAAATGAGACATAATGGCTAAATCAAATCAACACCAGCAAAGTTGCACTGAAATATCAACACTGGGAAATTTGCTGTGTAGGCATCTTGGAATCACATGTGATGGAATAGCATGAAAAATCTACATGCAATCCTGAAGTCCCATTTGATTTCCAAGTTAAGACAGACCCATGAGAGGAGAATCTCACTGTCACAGTGAGTTTACGTCACCGTCAAAATCAGACATCACCAGCAGCGGACTGGCCATCCCGAGCGCAAGAACAACTCCTGGTGGGCCTTTCAAACTCTTAGCCCTCATCATTTGACTGGGGCAAGGATTGGAGGCTGCCCGGGCCGGTCCACTGGGCTATCTCAGAGTCTCTCGGGCCATTTTGTCAGGCTTTCACCGCTAGCCCTGCCCCTTTCCCACACAGACCGACGGTGTTGTGTGGAAAAGTTGATGTGAGCGCTGAGTAGAATGCAAGAGCACGATTAAAAAATGCGAAGGTGGGGCTGAAATGCTGTTGCGGGACAAAAAAGTAAAGTGCCTATAACCTTTGGTGAAAATGAGACGATCTGTAGTAGCACACCGCCGTGCCTGCTACTACTAGTGCTGCTGATATTAGTACTACTGATGCTACTTAATTACCTCCGACAGAGACGAGGACGCCACTGCACCTGGCCTGGGTCAAACACTAGCAGAAGGTGACAGCAGAGCCAAGCTTACTAGAGCGAGCAAAGTCAGTTTTGGCTGAAGTGATAGGCAGTGATGGGGAGCCAGGCCCAGGGAGGGACGCTACAGTAGAAAACAGGAATATTGTCCAAGCTGTCTAGCTGCACAAAAATAGAAACACTATATAAAGTGTTGGCCACATGTTGAATGAGCTGGGATTAAAAATCCCAGAAATGTTCCACACAGATGCTTGTATTCCTAGTCACATGAAATCCATGGACTAGGGTTATATGTCAACTGACAGATTTCATTACATGAACTTTTCTTAGGTTAACCTTTGAAATGGTTGTATGTTGGGTTTATAACTCTGTTCAGTGTATTAACTGTAGCTACAACGAAGCGTACCAGACACTTGTTGATTCTTGCAGCCTACAATTTGGTCAGTAATTTCAAGCCCTATTAGAAAAATGTGAATATGTATTTCAACTTGCAGTTTATAGCTCTTTTCCCAGTATATTTAGATTTTTCTTGAGTTATGCACCATTACTTTGTTTATTGCCCTCACAACAATAAATAATGATTTTTGCGAGTTTACATTGCATTCAACCAGTTGTTTCTTTGACGCTTTGCTACTTACATCAATCAATGCTTGAAACAGCACAGTCCTATTTTCATTAGTAATCCATTCATTCATTTTAAGGTTGCTGATAGGCCCTGATCAGCTGGAGGAAGAGAATAGGATATCAGCCCTAGTTTTGATCATTTCAAAACACCCAGTTCAGATGACCTGAACCTGTTTGTTGTAGTATTGAGGTTGACTACTTTACTGTGTGTCTTAACAGTTAGTACTGTCTAACACTCTGGCAGAGTTAGGCTATCCAGTCCTCCCCGAGTAGCCAGAAAGAATTCTATGTTTCAATGAGTATTCTACCTGTTATACCAGCTCTTTTTCATTTAAACCTTCAGATTCTACCTCTCTCCTATTATCTGTCCCTTCTCCACCTCTCTCTGTTCACTTTGTCTTCCTACAATGGCACGTTTAAGTCGTGATGGCTGACGCCATCTATATCTATATCACTATTTTTTAACTGCCAGACTCTTATTGAGTATTCTAGCTATTATACCTTATTTTAGCAATCAGACATTTGCACTTCACGACTATGCAATCGTTGTAATTACGCTAACCTGTAGTGAGGGGCTGTTGCCGGTTTGTATGTACATCGGCGAGGGGGGGGTGGGCCGGTTTGGGTCAAAGTCCAGGGCTGTTCTGAACTCAGAATTCCACCACATGTTACTACAGGAGTAAACAAGCAAAAATCCCTGATCAGAACGTGGTTGATCCAACCTAAAGCTGTTTTATTCAATCCCCCCACGTGTCTGTGTTCTTCAGACATGTGGAGCAGGTCACCTGGAAATCCTTTCTGTGCCATAATTTTTCCCTGCATCTTTGTATCATAAAAAAGGATGTCTCCCTGAACTAAGCTTAGGGGCACTTTCTCCCTACCACACACTTCTCCTCCTATTAAACTCCAGGAAGCCTTTATGACATGCCAGCCAAGGGGAAACTAAATGAATAGCACTACCGTATTAGTCATCATTGGGCTAGCCTTGCTTTTCCCCTTCTGCAGTTTAATACCATTAAACATTCCACAGTTCAGCACAGTTATACATCGGTCCCTAGTCCCAGTTCTGTATGATGCCACACAAAAAGACATCCGCAGTCATTCTCGCTCTCTGGACTGTTGGATGCGGCCTCCACAGCACTGATCCGTCTTCACCACGGGGTTTATTGGCAGGTAATTGAAGGTGGCATCAGCTCATGCTGATCGTGCTCCAATTAAAGGGTTGTGCTGTGTCTGTGGAAGGCAGCGCCCGCTGCTCGGCCAGGAAGAGGACAGGGTGCAGCAGTCCACAGGTGGTAATACCACATGAATAAAAGACTGCCGCTGTGCCTGAGTCGCCCCTGCAGAGCGCTCTAACACCGGCTGCTAAAACAACAAAGGTCACCGACTTGGAGTGGCAAGTTGGGATCCCATGCGCGCTAAGGTGAATGTCAGCGTTGGATGTAGGTGAGTTTCTGGAAACTGAACTGGATTCTTTTGGTTTGTTCTGCCTTTCAAACGGACACACACACACACAAACACGCGCGAACACACGCACATACACCATATGGGGGGGTGATTTTTGCGAAACACTGACACGCCGGTTGTGCATACCTTATTTGTATGCTGACAAACGTGTATGTGCATATTTCCTCCTAAATTTGTTGTTTCTATAGTTCGTAATAAGTCATCCTACTAAAACTAGTCCAAAAGTGTTCTCCTGGACACAAGGGATATTTTGTTATATGGAATTGAATTGTTTTGAGTGTACTGTAACTTTTTCTAAGAACTTTCTACCAAACGCATTTACCTGTACCCAATAAACAAAGCACAAATATATTATTATTAGTATTATATTATTACGATTATTTTTAAATAATTTAATGTTTACACCAATATCTTTGTTTTTCCACAAAAGTTTTTATTTCAACATTAACATTTACTCTCACATACATTTTCAATATGTACTGTATGGTGTTTTAAAAAGTGAATAAATTGGCCAATGAAGAGTCCGACAGCCCAGCTTGTATTTGGCACAGAGCCACTTATTTTATTAATATCTGTTCTCCTATACTTTTGTCTCCCAAATAACTTGGTTTTCTCAAATATTCCAATTTCCATCTGTTGACATACGCACATACATACACAAACACTTTCAGGCTGACAGAACGTTCTGACATTTGTGAGACTTCGCTGTGGATGAGTTGGTTTATTGCTCCAGTGGCCCTCGATTATTGTTAGGTGTAATATACAGTATTACTGTTGGAGCAGACTGACATACATTGTTTAGTTTGGCTTTTCACATTTTTTAAATTAACAGTTTTAATTTGATTAATCATATTTCTGTAATACTGTTTCTTTTGACAGTTGCAAAATGTTTCCAATAGAGGGTGTAAGAACACAAGTAACATTACCTGTGGAATATTAGTTTGAGTTTGTCTCAGATTTTCCCCCTAAATCTAATATATTATGTAATTATTTTCAGCTGTATTTGTTTTCAATTGTGTACTTCTAATTATTAGGCAAACTCATGGCATACGCAAACACCATTTAATACATGCAAATGCTTTTAGCCCCTGAATTAATCAATTAGACACACAAACATATTATATTTATAACTAACAATAAGATACAAATCTGCAGTGGTATGAGGAAATACATTTTTTATGGTGATATGGTTGATTCATTTTGTTCTAGCGAAATGGGGAGCCTGCCTTTCCCCTTTCATGTGCACCCAGCTACTACTGGAGAATAGGCAAACGTGTATATGATATCAACCTTTCATGGCTAGTGTTGCAAATGCTGGGGCAGAACACTAAAGCTATGTAGACTATGGCTTATTGGAGGGTCAGATAAACAAAATGGATAAAATGTTAATGACCGAGTGATTCGGGCAGTTGGCAGGTTTAATTCCACAGCTGGACTTGAAAGCTGGAAGGACGGGCCAGTGAGAAGAATAGAATGACACCAGAACATGTGATAAGAAGCAAAATGTACTGGCCAGACTAGGCAGATGTTGCATTCTGGATAGTATTATTACTGTATTCAGGTCCATCCCTGAACCAGACAACATTACCATCAAAACTGTTTGAAAATACAGCTCTCTAAAAGCATATTATAGTACAAACCATTGGACTGTAGTTCACACTTGAAAAATACTCATTACAAAAATCCTAGCAGTTTAAGTATGTAGACATGTAACAGAAATACTATCAATCACTGCTAGCAACCGATGTATCTACTTTCTAAGGCTGCCAAAGTTAATTCTGGTTTTTGTATGTGGTGCTGTTCTCTGCGTTGCTGCTTGTGTTCACTGGTCATTGCCACCCTTTCTCTTGCCTCTGTCCGCCCCAGCCACTCGGCCTCACCCACTGCTGAAGACAGAGAGTAGAACTTGCCAGCAGTGTAGTTTAGAGTAAACTGTCACCACATTGTGAACTCCCCCAAACCTAGACAGTGCTGGCCAGTTACATCGCCCTCCATGGGAGCCCAGGGCCAATCCATGGACAGGATTCAAACCATTTTCTCTAAGTGACGCAGCTGAGAGGCAGTCATGTTATCGCTGTGTCATTTAGGAGCCCCTGGATACATTCCATTAGTGGCAAACACAGACAAGCACATGAATATAACATGTGAAGGTAACCATTCACCATAATTGATGAGGAAAATCTTGAAACCTATTCAAGCTTGCATAAACCTGTACCCTGCAAAATGACCAATCAAGTTGTACAAGAAGCTCTTCAGTAATTGTAAATCTAAATCACATCGCACATGAATGAAGACGGGGTAGATTAGGGAAGGTGTGTCCAGTCACGCCTGGACCTGGGAACATGAGTGTATATACACACTTTGTCTCTGTTATGTTTGTTTTCTTGTAGCTTGTAGTGAATTTTAGAGCAAGGTATTTCTTATAAGTGCAATACATATGCAAGTGCCTCTATGAATTATTATTACTACATTGTACATTTCAGGAAGCTAAATTGTGAATTATGCATTTATAAACACTGTAATTAAGGATTTATTAAGTAAGTAATGTGTTTGATCATATATTCACTCTTTGTTAATAATAAAAAATGTACTACAGGTGTAATTAAATGTGACACTGAGTCAGAAACATTTATACATTTGTCAAAATTATATTATTCTCATTATTTAGGTTAGTCAGTCTTGCGAAAAACTTTGTTTGGATCTGAGTAGGGTACAATATGAATGGTTTGGTTTGGATTACAAATATATCAACAATTCATGCTACATTTAGCTAAACTCCATGTGCAAATTATATCAGAGACAAACACAATGAGGTCTGCAGCGTCCTGCCATTTGTTCTTGTTGTCAAGTCTGTATGAAAGGTGCATTTCTCACAGCAAATAGAGCTGATTGGCAGGATATATGGATTACAGATACATCCAACAGACATGAACTTTTACTTCTGCCTGCTGTCAATCTTGAAGTTGGTGTGTTGTTGGTGTGGAGCCTATGTTTCGATAATAGCTACAGTACTGATGGGGTGATAGGGGCAAGTTGTCAGACTGCCAAACATCATTAATTGCAGGATTTCATCTGGAGAGAGAAAGTCAATAAGCTGGGAAGTTCTGTGTGTTTGGGACCAGTGGATTTAAAGTGGTAAAAAGGGGTAATTTGCACACACATAATATGAAAAACATTAGGGCCTGGTTTCACAGACACGGATTAAGCCTAGTCCAGGACAAAAAAATCAAGTACAATAGAAAACTCCATTTAGCTTGTTTTTTTAGTCCCAGGCTAGGCTTAATCTGTGTCTGCGAAACCAGCCCTAAATGAGTTAGAGTTTTAGTTACTTACATAAGTGGTTGGATTAAAATGGAAGTGATCAATACTCTACCATGTCTTATCAATAACAAAATCCAATTTTTCTAAAACATAAATATCTTAACAACAATATTCATCATGAAATGCTGAGATGCAAATGAATAATAGTTGCAATTATGTTTTGCAGTGTAATTCTTATTTTACCATTGCATGTTTAATTTATAGGCCTAAACATTTATAAAATCAATTCGGTATGCTTTAGATTATGGGTTGCAAACCCATTCATAGATAATTTCTGTAAAAAATTTAATAAAAATTAGTCACCAAATTAAATTAAATGCTGTCTTAAATAATTTTGAAAATGTCATATGTAATGTCATATACAGTGGCGTCGTTAAAGCCTGGGATCTTTTATGAATAGCCCTGGATCTCAAATTGACCAAAAAACAAATAAATAAATGTTTGCTTATATGTTTGCTTATATGCTACTTGCATGCGTCTCAAAACTTTTTCTAGCATGTACATTCGGAACACTCTGTCTGGGGGGGGGGGGGTCTGAGCCCTGAACGTATTGTGATCCTAGCAACACCTCTGGTCATATATAAACAAATGTCTAAATGTGTATTTAAATGGTCAGTCAAACGGTTAATTGAACATTAACAAACATTGTATACTAATTTCATGAGTAGATAACTTTTATGACCCTTGTGACCATACTATATTTGTATACCATACTATGTATATGGTATACCATACTATGATTAAACAACCTTATAAGTCATAAAATAATTGTGTTTATAAATGTGTAATTTATGTGTATTTTGAGATTTTTTACATTTACAAAGTTAGGGTCAATCATTCACAATGTTAAGTAAACAGTTTTTTTTATAAAAACATATACAATATAAAGAGTTTACCACATCTTCAATGACTGTTAAAATTTTTCATAATTTTTTGTACATACCAAGTATTATTTCAAAGACCGATTAGTAGAGTTAACAGCTCTATATATTCACAGTGAGCCTTTAGAAGCGTCTTAGGAAAATAAAGTTAGCCCCAGATGACTGTAACTTTATACCATGCTCCAATTTCCATCAACATATTTGTCATTTGTTTATTTTTTTTAATTTATTTATTTTCAAAAACACCACTTAAGATCTAATGTTTTGTTGGGAAGAAAAGCAAAAGTGTCCCAAGGGAGGAAGTGGATAGAGTGAGAGAGGGATAAAGGGATGAGGGGTGAGAGGGATGGACAGATGAGGGGGAGAGGGATGGAGAGATGAGGGGAAGAGGGATGGAAAGATAGTGGGAGAGAGGGATAAAGGGATGAGGGGTGAGAGGGATGGACAGATGAGGGGGAGAGGGATGGAGAGATGAGGGGAAGAGGGATGGAAAGATAGTGGGAGAGAGGGATGGAAAGATGAAGGGAAAAGAAGCGATTGGAATATTAGGGGGAGACTGAAGTTGGGGGGGGGTCAAATTGACACCCAAATTGACTGATTCCAGAAATGTCATTTTCTGCTTGGGGTTGCCTGGGAATGCTGCTCTGACATTTCATCCTTTCATTAAGTTTATCCTGTGTTAACATCTGCATACGGAGGTTAACAAGGTTTACAGACATTGACAAGTCTGCGGAGGACCAATGGGGATTGTGACAATTCTATTTCCTCTAAAAAGCTCATTAAGAGAGAAAATGGTGTTGTCATCAACTGCTGAGAATTTATGGGGCATTATTCAGTTTAGCTTTTGCTGTGTTGTGCAAAAGCATAAAGGTTGTTGTTAATTAAAATCTATTCCACAAATCTATTCCACAAATCTATTGCACAAACGGACAAATAGAATTTTAACTGAAGTCGTCTTGCTTTGAAAGGATTTTTGCTGTTGAGATTTGAAATTAGCTATAAATCTCCTGTTTTTTAAATACTTAGGAATCAATATGACACTTACTATGGTTTCCTAGCAAATCATGTTAACCTTTTCCCTGAAGAAATGCAATGCTTGACAATGGAGATGTCCTTCCACACAGCACTAATTAGATTCATGAAGACACTCCTATAATCTGTCTTACATCCTAAGAATGTCCTACTGGCCAAAACAAATATATTGCTGCGGGGGTGGGGATGACATGGTAACCAAAGCATACATTCTCATGAAGACTGGATGATCTACTAGAAGCACATACAGATAGGTCCGGAAATAATTGGACACTGACAAGTTTTATTATTTTGGCTGTTATTTTTGAAATATATTCAAGGTAAAGTTAAATAATGAAAATGGGTAGTCTTAAAGTGTAGTCTCTCAGCTTTAATTGGAGGGTATTCACCTGAAGTGAAGGAAGGGCTTAGGAATTGCAGCTCTTTGATATGTAGCCCCCTCTTTTTCCAGGGACCATAAGTAATTGGACAATTGACTCAAAAGCTGTTTCATGGACAGGTGTGGGCTATTCCTTCATTATTCCTTCATCAAGTAAGAAGGTTAAAGGTCTGGTGTTGATTCCATGTGTGGCATTCACATTTGGAAGCTGTTGCTGTGAACATACAACATGCGGTCAAAGGAGCTCTCAATGCAAGTGAAACAGGCCATCCTTAGGCTGCAAAAAAAATATCCATCAGAGAGATAACAGGAACATTAGGAGTGGCCAAATCAACAATTTGGTACATTTTAAGAAAAAAAGAACGCACTGGTGAGCATGCCAACACATGGCATGGGCATGCATGGCTTCCAATGGCACTGGGTAACTAGTATTTATTGATGATGTGACAGAAGATAGAAGCACCTGGATGAATTCTGAAGTGTCTAGAGATATATTGTCTGCTCAGATTCAGCCAAATTCAGCTAAATTGTTTGGATGGCACTTCACTTTACAGATAGACATTGACCCAAAACATTCTGCGAAAACAACCCAGGAGTCTTTTAAGGCAAAGAAGTGGAATATTCTGCAATGGCCGAGTCAATCACTTGATCTCAACACGATCAAGCATGTATTTCACTTGCTGAAGACAAAACTTAAGGAAAAAAGACCCACGAACAAACAACAACTGAAGACAGCTGCAGTAAAGGCCTGGCAAAGCATCACAAAGGAGTAAACCCAACGTTTGGTGATGTCCATGCGTTCCAGACATCAAGCAGTCATTGCCTGGAAAGGATTCTCGACAAAGTATTAAAAATGAACGTTTTATTTATGATTGTGTTAATTTATCCAATTACATTTGAGCCCCTGAAATAAGGGGACTGTGTATGAAAATGGTTGCAATTCCCAAATGTTTCTTACAATATTTTTGTTCAACCCCTTGAATTAAAGCTGAAAGTCTGCACTTCAATTGAATCACGGTTGTTTCATTTGAAATCCATTGTGGTGGCGTGCAGAGCCAAATATTTCTGGACTTAACTGTACATTGGCTCTCAAAATTATTCACCCTCTTGGACTTCTCCACATTTTATTGTGTTACAAAATGAATGGATCTTATTTGGAGTTTTTCCACTAATAGACACAAAAAAGTCCATAATGTCAATGCAAAACATAATAATGAATATTAGTCTAAATTAATTACAAATTCATAACAGAAAATAATTGATTTCCTAAGTATTCACTGGTGCCCAGCTCCCAACCATCGTAGACCTCCAACGCAAGTGGTGTCTGCATAGGGCGCGCGGCATCATCAGGGACCCTTCACATCCATTGCCCTCCTACCATCAGGCAGGCGGTACAGGTCTCTTTGTTCCCGCACCAGCAGGCTCAGGAACAGTTTCTTCCCTACTGCTGCAACCCTGCTGAACTCTGTACCCAACACTAACCATGCCCACCTGCCCACCATTTAGTACTGCCTCTCAGGGACCTTGTTGCACTACTCTCCTTGTGCTACTGGACTCTGACACTGCCTTGCAGCAACTGAGAAGTAAGTTCTCAGTTGCTACATGTACACATCTACCTCGGGAACCTCATTGCTGCTATCCCTGCATTTCAGTTGCACATGCACGTTCAATTTGCCTTCACTGCACATTTAGAATTGTCATTTGTACTTGCACTTGCCTTCATTGCACATCTACATATCCCACTTGTAACATACATTATACTTAACGCTTGTACATTTTCTCTGACTCTGACACTGCTTTGCAAAGTCTGGTAAGGACGTTTTCAATTGCTACATCTACACATCTATCTGGAAATGTTACATGTAAGAATCTTTTCAAGGCATTGAAAATCCCCTGGACCCTTTTTCAAAGGCTGAGAGAATATGGCACAACTGGGAATCAGTCTGGAACAGGCTGTCCTCAAAAGAAGTGTCAGAGTGAGAGGGGCGCTAGCCAGAGAGGCCACCAAAAGAGTTACACCCGTCCACGACTGAGCATGGACACACTGTTTATACTGTTACAACAGTAGTGGGAGCATCACGCTATGGAAATGCTTCCATCCAAGTTTTTAAACATGGAGTGGTTTTTTTTTATGCCCTGCTACAACATCTCAATTAGGATTAATTCTGGCCATTGATCAGATCATTTTGAAAGAAGTGCTTATTTATTGCACTGTGCTTCAGGATTGTATTCATGAGAGCACTTCGTAGCAAATCGTAACAGCAAACAAAAACAAGCAGAAAACAAAAATAAGAGGTAAGTCTGGGATAGTCCCTTTGACTATTCCAGTATTAGATAGTCCCTTTGACTATCCCAGAATTAGATTGTCCCTTTGAGTATCCCAGAATTAGATATTCCTTTTTGCTGTTTTTGATATACCTAATTAATACAACCCAGAGGTCTCTACCAGTGGACATTTCCTAGAACCAGCTCAGCAGTGACCACAGCCATGTATCACAGATGCATTAACAAAATCAATAGGAGCTTTAAGCTTCTTTTACATACTTGTCATGATAGGTTTATTATTTTAAATGTTACATTAGTTCCTTTCCTTACCCTCTCTCATCCTAAAGTGACCCTAAGCGATGCGTGTCCTGTGATCCTGAAGGGATCCATGCGGAGTATTCCCTGTGGTCATGTGATACCCTCATCCCTGGTTATATTACTGAAAGTTCTATAGGGGGGGAAGCAAGAATGAGGGGTGGGGGGGTGGAGTCTACCCGACTGAGTAACATAACCCAGTTACAGAAGGTAGAAATGACAAATATCTTAAACTGAGGAGTCATGGTTGGGGGAACGAAAAAGGATCTTCCCCCCCGTGGTGTAGTCAGATGCCCTTCAGAATATGATTCAGAATCTCTGCATCTCTCCAAGTACTGTATCTCTGCACCATCTTCCATCTCTGCGGGAGAGATCTGGTTTAAGACACAGACAGTTCTGCTCAGAATCAAAGATCACAGCAACAGCGCG
>JACXGI010015727.1:0-17179 GCA_016801175.1 Esox masquinongy | reverse complement strand
GTGTGTGTGTGTGTGTGTGTGCGTGTGCACGTGCGTGCCGCAAGTGAAAATGACATGGTGACATTTTAGGGTGTGGTTTTGTGTGCAAACAACTGGATAGGTACTGGTAATGTCTGAACTGTAAGTTGGTGTGTCTACTGAGGCATGTTTGTGTCCTCAACTGTGCGTGCGTGTGCATGCGTGTGCGTGTGCAGATATGACCCACAGACAGACGTGTGGACAGCAGTAGCCTCCATGAGTATCAGCCGTGACGCTGTAGGTGTGTGTCTCCTTGGAGACCGTCTCTATGCAGTCGGTGGTTATGATGGGGCGGTCTACCTGAGCGCTGTCGAGGCCTACGACCCCCAGACCAACGAGTGGGCGCAGGTACCCACCCATCCTCTCCAACAGGGGCTTTATTGTGTTTTTGGCTTAGTCTGATTTGTAAACTGAAGATAAAGATGATAAACTGACTGAACTTAGACAGACCTGATGCAGTGTTTGACCTTTGGTAGGTTTGGTAACATGAGAAGGTCATGATTTCAAACGGCTTCTAATTTGAGTTCATTTTACCTGGTTTTGATTTCGGTGGAGGTGTTTCTTCTGACTGATGACTTGTGCAGTGTGTCTCTGGGTGGTGTTATCATGTCGTTTCCTTGTTTCTCCTCTAGGTGGCTCCACTGTGCCTGGGCCGAGCTGGGGCCTGTGTGGTTGCTGTCAAACTGACGACAAACACACACACCTGAAAATGTTCTGTGGACCCTCCCACTTTTCTGGTCTCCAGGGTTACCTTCAATGGCAGAAAGTTTCATGCCAACATTCCACCCAAACCAGGAAGAAACATTCTATACAGCTGGATTAGATATTAACTTGTGTTCTATAATTTATTTTATTCTTAAAAAATCAAGAAAATGCTTGAATCAAGCCAAACAAAATCCAGAGAACATTTTTCAGAAAGTTCTGGAAACACAGTACTTAGTCTAATTCAAACACAATGAAATAAACCGACCAAACACGATATTAGTTTCCAAACCACCAGGCTTGTTTGGATGTGTCATTTTGTCTGATTTCCCTAACATCTATCTCATTGTCTGAATGTCCTGTTTTGTTGAAAGCGACATTCTCAGCACCGGCAGATTTTTCTGCTTAATTCTTGCATTTTGTTCTCTCATTTCTTTTTTTAACTTTAACATGGCTTTTTTTGCAGTGTTCTTTGAGGGAAATGCTTCCAAAAGAACCTGAGAAGAGTAGCAATGCAGAGGGCTTCAAAACCTGTTCAATTCAAAACGTGTCTACTTGTACAAACAGGAAACATACAGCCAGTGTTTTGACAGACAGGTAGTCAGGTACTTTGTTGTTTAGCTTGTTTGCTACTTTGGCTGATCCAGGAGGTTCTTATAGAATGGGGTACTAGTAAAATACTGGATGAGGTTCAGCCACTAGATGTCCTCAGATCAGATTGATTGGGTTATTAGCTTCAATACACCAGACTCGTCTGTAATGTCTAAAGTGGATGTGTTTCTATAATGCAACAGAGACAGGCAATAGTAATGCATATACAGAGCATTGGGATTAATATGGTTATATAATATACACAGTAGATATCAAGAATCTCCACTCCCTCACTGAAATACAACATTTTAATATGTACAGTAAGGCCTCTATGAGGTAATACAGCACATAGGGTACTGTGGCCTACAAGTAATCAACAGCTACCGACATTGGTAATTCACAGCCTTTTTACAGCCATGCAGATGTGTCCAATGCAAACAATAAAAAATATTGATGATCTTGATGAATTCACCATTTTCCATTTTGCCATTGTGTTGGTGGTCTCTGTTTCACAGTTAGAACAGTGTTCCAAGGACTGACGAGACAAAAACTGCCCTTTTTGCCACAAGGGCAAAATGCTATTCGGGAGGAAAAACTACTGCATAGCAACACCAAAACCTCACCCCAACCATGAAGCAGGGGGGTCTGCTCTTATGCCTCCTGGCCTGGGCAGTTTGCAATCATTGAGGTAACATTAGCCCTCATTCATGAAACCTCAGAAAAGATCTCAGATTCAAACATGGAAAGAGACGTATGGTCATCTCCAAGTGTGCTTTATGAAACTGTTGCACCTCTTGGAAACGAGCGTAGATGTCGTTGCAGATTGATAAATCGGATAAAGCGATGGATGTGTGACACCCTTAATTTATGCGGGTGTGTTATTCATCAATCTATAAATTGACAGTTTTCAGCATAAATTGTAGCCTAAAACTTCTAATTAACCATTCGTCATTCTCCATGAAAAAATCAGCTCGCCTCTCAGGCTGGAGCTGAGGTCCTTCAGAAGGGCCACCTCTGCCATTATTAGGATAACTTCTCGACCCACAGCCACTGGTTTATTTATATTCACTGGTCAATTTAAGACCTATTAGCCAATCTAGTGCTAGCAACCGAAATTATCCTGACCATTTATGATCTCCAAGTATATCTACAATATTGGCATGAGTGACTTAATTAGGAAAAGCACGGCAAGCATGATTATTTGTCTAGCGCATTACATTCACAAAGGCAATTCAAACCTTACAAACGCATGAACAGAAATGAGATTTAAAAAATCCCGAATAAAGTGAAAGTACGATCGTTTTAAAATCAAACTTGATCGTACGCATGTTTCATTAATGAGGGCAGTGACTTTAAATTATCATCAGGAAATTCTACAGAAGAATATTAGGATAACAGTCAGTCATCTGAAGCTTATAAAAGGTTGGATCATGCAGCATGACAATGACCTGAAACCCTGAAATGCTGCAGCAAGCTGTTCACGGACGACAACCCAAGATGAACCCAAGAAGATCAATTAACTTCTTGGGTTGTCTTTGGGGGAGGGTGGGGAACAATGCACAACCTTTATTTTTTGCATTGTTCCCCACCCTCCCCCAGTCAAGAAAATATACTTTTTATAATCATGGCATACCTATTTTAGAAGCTATTGAAATCACAAAGTTCCATCAACTTTTGAAACTTCATATTTTGAAAAAGTAAAGGGTGTGCATTGTTCCCCACCCTCCCCCGATCAAGAATTTACCATTTGTACAGTCATGACATATCTGTTGTTGGAGCTATTGATATGACAAAGGTCAGTCAAATTAGCATTTGTTATTACTAACGGTTAGGTATGAGACTAACTTAGCAAACATGAGGTTACTGTGCTGTTATTTAGCAAAAACAATTGCTAACAACACACACAAGTAGTAGCTAAATTAGGACTGTAGCTAGCTACTGTATCTAACATTTCGCCATCACTAGTGTCCACACAGTGTCGTCATGTTAATCTGGTTTACATACAACAAACATCTAGATAGCTAACATAGATATAATACAAAAGTTATTATGTTCACTTTACAAAGCAACTTTACCTAAAGCTCTTACCTGAATCAAATGGATATGCAAGCCAGGCTGTCCTGGATGAGTCCATACGGCGTCACCGTCCCGTCGATGCGGTTGGCAGCCTCTCAATAATTTTGAGAAGCTTTTTTGGGAATCAGATATCGCACGCATCTAAACAATGAGCAACGACGATGTTTTCTTTTGTAGCCTACTGTCCTTTCCATCCACCAGAAATGTTCGCTCCCTTCTCCTATATTCAAATTCAGTGATTCAGTGCTGCTTTTGCTTTGGTCTGAAACTGTGAGATAACCACGTCCCATTCATTTGAATATACCAAATGGAAATGTGTCATTATGAAATAAATGTGTCATTATGAAATACAAGTCACTTGAAATAAATAAATGTGGCATTATGAAATAAAAGTTCATTGAAATAAATAAAACTAGCCCTTTGAAATACATAATTTTGAAACAAACCTATATATTTAAGTATTCACCCATTTATATATTTATAGCATAATTTCTTTATTTCAGGATTTATTTCATAGCCATATTTATTTATTTAATATTGACTTAAATGGCATTCCATACAAAATAGTTGTTTTTCTTGAAGTGGCATTGTTGGCAGGTAGAATTTACCCACACGCCAACACAGTACGTGGCGGAAATGCGCTAATGATGTTTGTTGCCAACGTGAAGAGGAGGAAGAGGAAGGAGGCGGAAGAAGAAGAAGAGTCATCTGCCTTGAACAATGGGGGGGATTCCTCGAGGCGCGTCTCTACTGAAAGGCGTTACTCCCATGCTGAAGCAGATGTACCCGGGTCAGTAATCTCCCCAAATTCCTAGTCCTTTTTTAGTCCTAGTTGTTGGTAAAGTAGTTGTAGTTCCAAGCATGTACCAGGGTCATTTGATGGTAGTCTGAAATTGTGGATTGTTGTTATCATGTTAGTATCATCAAATTAATTATGACAATCGGTATTTTATCATAACTGTGATTCCCAAATGATTAACTCTATTAATTTAGTGTTATAAATGTGTCTGCATTTGTGTTCTACCTACATCTCAAACGTCTATGCCTCTAATGCAGGGCTGCCCAACCCTGTTCCTGGAGATCTACTGTCCTGTAAGTTTTCTCTCCAACACTAATTTAGCACACCTGATTCTAATAATTAGCGCCCTGCTCTAATGTGTGTCTGGGGTATCTTTGGCTTGCTCTACATAGTCCATATGTGCACACTGGCCTTCGGTAGCACTGTGTCGACATCTGACTAATAATATGACTCAGCAGATATTGATAGACTTGTTATGACTTCCTCTAAATACTTAATTACATTGAAATAAGTCAAACGAGACACTAGTCTGCAGGAATGTCCACCCTATGAGCTTTGACTGTCTTTTTACTGTCTGGTGGCACCAAGATGCCTTGGTCAGCAGCCTGAGTAAGTGGATTGTGTTTCAAAATCTGTAATGTTCTCGTCCTCAAGTTTCTTGTCCTGCTCAGTAGGAGCGGTTTTATGATTTTCCCCCTTATCTTTCTTTAGAAAAGTACCTCGGCTGGGCTGTTTCCTGTGGTGGCATGGTCTATGCCCTATAAATAGTCAAATACTTTCTTTGTTAATTTTTCCAGTCCAGACCTTATGTCTGTGCAATTCTAACCCTTTTCATTTGTGATTAGTTTTGGTGCTCAACCTCTCTGTTGGTCTGAGCCTATGCTGTTTTTGTCTGCAGGTGTGTGATTCCGTTGTTCTGAGAATACTTTTTCCATTTTGATATCCAGATGCTCCCTCCTTTTTGTTGTGTCATTATTGCATTTAATCACCAAAAGGCCGCAGAAACTGCAAAATCCCTGTCTCAGCCCCAGGGTCTTACGCTGCTATATTATTATGCCGGCGGAGTCGAGTCAGTTCTCCATTGTAAATCTTTGTAAATTTAAGGAATAAGCTCTGTAAGTTTTCCTTGTCTCCAGCTCCGTTTAAACTTAGGAGGACATGAGGTCTTGGCCCACACCTCAGGAGTACCAGGCTTGAAGGACTTGTAGCTGTCCCTGTCCAAAGTCCTTCTGTTTATGTTGCAGATCAAGATGATACCAGACGATTCCAGCTACCACTCTGCAGACTCTGGACACAGCCCACATGCATTTATTAATTATTAAAATGTTCACACGGCACAGCCAGAAGAGGACTGGTCACCCCTCCAAGCATGGTTCCTCTCTAGGTTTCTTCCTAAATTTCAGCCCCTTTTAGGGAGTTTTTCCTAGCCACTGTGCTTCAACGCTGTTGCTTGCTCCTTGGGGTTTCAGGCTGGGTGTTTTGTAAAAGCACTTTGTGACAACTGCTGATGTAAAAAGGGCTTTAGAAATAAATTTGATTGATTGATTGGATTAGAAGAGCCATAGAGGAGCCTCATTAAAAGCTCTGAATCTCCATCCATTTCCATGTCATGTTCCTTTCAGCCTGTTCCCTGAAAGTCAAACAGATCATAGTGATTTGACTGACGCTTCAATGTCTTCCACTGAGACAGAGGGAATTGTAAGTAGATCTCACTAATGGGTTTAATATTCCACATTTCCGGTTTCCTTTCTTCTGAGATAGATACTATATTATTGTACATTCATTTCTACATTCCAGGCCCCGGCAACAGAACCTATACCTGAAGTGCCCGTGGAAGATCCACACATATCCAGGTGAGGTCTTCTCCTGATTCTGAGGAGCAACACGTCAATAATTAAGCTTTTCTTGTATTAATGTTGATGACACATAAGATAGGGATTGACAAGCAGCAATATAATTTGTTAATGTCAACATGCATACAGTCTGTAACTACACTGATGTAAGTGAGCTTACAGTGTTCTGTCAGATTTAGCAAGGCACCCTTCATAGCAATCTGTTATGACACCCTTTATAAAGCCTGTGTGCTTATGAAGAGTGTATGAATGCTAAGGTCGCTAAGTAGTTTCATCACGGTCTATCCTTCTTCTTTCCTAACAGCAGTGAACATGGTGGAGAGTGCTGTTCCAAGCATGGACCTCAGAAATGTATTAACTGTTTTCAAATCTAAATCAAATTATGGCGTCTGTGTCATTTGAGTCCCAGCAAGGGAACAATGCACCTGTTTAATTTAATGTCAGATTATGGTAATGACTTTACAGGTCATGTGCAATATCATTTTTGACAAAACGGTCCCATATGTATAACTGTCTAGAGATGTAATCTATAACACTGGTAAACCAGTCCCATATGTGTAACTGTCTATAGATGGTAATCTATAACACTGGTAAACCAGTCCCATATGTATAACTGTCTATAGATGTAATCTATAACACTGGTAAACCAGTCCCATATGTATAACTGTCTATAGATGTAATCTATAACACTGGTAAACCAGTCCCATATGTATAACTGTCTATAGGTGTAATCTATAACACTGGTAAACCAGTCCCATATGTATAACTGTCTATAGGTGTAATCTATAACACTGGTAAACCAGTCCCATATGTATAACTGTCTATAGATGTAATCTATAACACTGGTAAACCAGTCCCATATGAATAACTGACATACTTGCCATTGTTCAGGACTCTACAAACTGGCTTCAGATTGACCCTTTTAGTTTCACTGTTGATGGAATGAAAATGTTCAGGTAAAATTACAAATTCTAACATGTAATTCGACTTGCTAGTGTGTTTACCCATTCGTTTTGTGAATATTTGTCTAATCCAACCTCTCCATTTGATGATTGACCCCCTCTACCCTCTCCACCATATCTTGTTGTTTCCCCCAGCCAGAGGACACCTAAAGGGCGTTATGAGTGTTCAGTGTCCGGGCTCCGCTGGGTGTGTGAGACGGATGTCATTCTGAGGTATCACTTCAGGAACTGGGAACCCTGCAGTCAACGTCTGACAGACATGCAGTTCACACCAGTTGGTCCTTTACTGGACATCACTATGGAGTTGGGTGAACTGGAGGAAGTTCATCTGCCGCACTTTGTCTGTTTAGGTAAAACAATGTGGAAATGGTATTCAGAAAGAAAATTAATTATAATGTAAATTAACTATTCTCTGAGAATTAGGCTTATGTGATCTGGCAACTTGCAACGCATATTCTTTATCATTTAGTTCAGTGAACAAAACATTTGTCTTTTTATTGTTTTGTTCAGGGATCAAACCGTTTCCGAGGAATGAAATGAAGATTCTTCATGTAGAGGAACATGGAGTGTCTTTGGAGGAAGTTCATGAAGTCACCAGATTCCATGCTAAGCTTCTCCATCCCAAGTTATCCGCACTCTCTGTCATCTTGAGGTTACTGTCTTTGACTGTTAATGTACACTGTGAGCTGATGCTCTATATGACAGTGAAACAGTCAACACTAATCCCACGCATTTACCTGTTTCCTAGTGACCCCAGTCAAAAACAGGTGAGGCACCAAAATTTAAAGAGATTACCGTAACTAACCAGTAGGGCAGTTTCTTTACCCTTTGTAAGTAGAGATACTAGTTTGTGCCAAGTCTTCTGAGTGATGATTGAATAAGACTTCAGCTTGACTGGCTAGATGTTCGCTGTCTCTTTTTGAAGATCGTAAGAAATATTATATAAAGTGGCACCAGCCAGAGTATGTGAGTGGAGCTGATGAAAATCCCGCTTGTCGCTCTCCGAGCTAAGAATACACACTGCTCCACGTCTTTCCCATCGCTCTGCTCAAAACTGCTCTTCGCTTGCAGGAAAAAGAATTGCCACTCCAAATTCATTCCTAATTCAAACAAAATCTGTCAATTTTGTGATTATGTATGTCAAGTATTCGGTTTTTTTTCAAATATTACCATTATATAACAAAGCCATACAGTATTTTAATGAAGGCTACCATGTTTTTATTAACAACATGAAAGGATGAGAAATGTGTACACCCAAGCAAGTAGCACTAAATTATTAGCTTATTATTAATTATGCAACAAGTAGCACTATATTATTAGCTTATTATTAATTATACAACAAGTAGCCCTATATTATTAGCTTATTATTAATTGTATACAACAACGAAATAGGAAAGCATTTCCTCGGCTGCCAAGAAAATCAGATGCTCAGCATTTTAAACAACATTTTGCCAATAGAATGTATAAAATAAAATAGTAAATTGACTTGCTTGCAATTCAAATGAAATGAAAAAATAAGACGTTGATCAGCATACAGCCAAAAAGGAACCAAAAAATATATTCTGTCAGTGGGCTAGAGCAGGCATAGGCAACTGGTAGCCCGCGGGACACATGGGGCTCCCACCCCCTCTTTGTGCGTCCCTCAGATAAATTTAAAAAACAGTAAGTGAGTAACAGAAGTGAGTACACCCCTCACATTTTTGTAAATATTTGAGGATATCTTTTCATGTGACAACGCTGAGGAAATGACACTTTGCTGCAATGTAAAGTAGTGAGTGTACAGCTTGTATAACAGTGTAAATTTGCTGTCCCCTCAAAATAACTCAACACACAGCCATTAATGTCTAAACCGCTTTTAATGGGATAACAAACCTTTTAGTTGATTTTTCCACCTAGCTAATTCAGTGCACACAGTTTTATTGGAGTCTTCTAGTTAAATTACTCAAATGTAAATCTAGCAACTAGCAAGGAACTTACATGGCTACTACTGTTTAGCCTTTGAAATGGATATGTATTTACCACGGGAATAATAGAATCACTTTGCATGATTACTATTTGGTATTAGATTAGTTTGGGTGTATACATGCCAGTTTAATATGGTTCACATCATAATATGTATTTTTGTTTATCATTTAATGTGTTTGCATTTGTTCAACACATTTGTTTAATCTGCTAGGGCTCTCACCACTGTTTGGCAAAAGGTTAAGACTTAATTTGATCCCTCTTTTATACTTTCTGCTCCAGAGAACAGGGTACCGTTTCAGTAGGTAACTTGCAATCCTAGCTAATTACTACTTTTTCGTTGTAGTAATTTAGCCCGTTATTATTCCTATACCGTTTATATTGTTTTCATTCAAACCAGTTTTTCGTACTTTTCAAATGCATTGTCACGTTTAACGAACTAATAAAAGGTTTGGTATAGTATCAACAACTAAGGTACGAGCGGGTGGCAGAAGCCGACCATGCCGAGACCTGTTTCTCCTCTGCAAAGCATCTTTATCGAGTTTAAACACTGGTGTTCCAGAATCTACTCAGATTGGTCAAAAGGTGAAAACGTGACGCCTTCATTTCATTGGTCAGAAAAGCTATGCCGTGCCAATCAGAGTCCTCATGGGTATCTTCGCTTGCAAACGCTGTGAAACGTACTACCGCAGACTCTGATTTACAAAAAAATCATTTTGTCAAACGGTTCTAGCGAAATTTTAGTGACAAAACTCTGAGCGTCAGTATTTTACATTGGCAAGTGTTATTAATGAGTTGCATGATTCCAAACAGGGGCGCTGCCAGAGATTTTGGGCCCACTGAAAATATATCATATTGGGCCCCACAAAATAATGTTCTAATATTTGTTTAGGGCCCCTGTCAGTCACGGGCCCTTGGAATCATCCTAACCCCCCCCCATACAGCACCCCTTATTCCAAATATCAAGTTAGTTACAAGAATGCGCATTTTTATACAACTACAAAAGTAATTCCAAGTTTGCAAATCATTTTTACAAGTTTGCAAAACGTTTTTACAGTTACAATAGTAATTCCAAGTTTGCAAAACATTTTTTTACGATTGTGCAAAACATTTCCAACTATAAAAGTACTTCTAAGTTTGCAAATATTTTTTACAAGTGTGCAACCTAATTTACAACTATAAAAAATATATGTCGCTGTTTTACCTTCATATCAGATAAAAATTAAATATATATATATTTATATATATATATAAATAACTATCAATATAGGTGAGGATAACTGACTTTTTCATCGAGTGAAAAGATGAGAGAATCGTGGAAACCCCTACTCTTTTACTGCCCAATGTTGTGATCTAGCCTATATTACCCTAGAAAGCATGCACGGATGCGTACTTTGGAAATCCACCAGAAATAGTCTCAGTATAACCGTAAACAGTTTTACTTTAGGCTTACTATAACGTAGCGACTGAAGGTTGTAGCCAGCAAAGTTTTTGTCTATCCTGACCCAAAAAGCATGCACGGATGCGTACTTCGAAAATCCAAAATAAATAGTCTCAATATAACCGCAAACAGTTTTATTTAATGCTTACTATAATGTAGCTAATGAAGGTTGTAGCCAGCAAGAGTTTTGTCTACCTGGAACAAATCCTAAAGCGTAATTTTTTTTGACAGTGACGAGATTCAAATGCAGGACGCGCAACACTCACTAAGAGACATTCGCTCTTCTTGGCTGGCTTCGCTTACGCGGTCCGGCAAAAATGAATGGATATGCTTTTCTGCATCAGAGAAGGTCTTAGGCAGGAAATGCTCTTAAGGTGAAAAAATGTTTTATAGACATGTCTAATGATGGCCTGAATAGAGAGAGCAGTGTCAAATTTCACACCCAGATTGGTGATGACTGAGGAGAGGGTATGATATGGCTGTCAATGGCAGGGCAGATGCTGTAGGAGTTGGTGATTTGCTGTTGGGTGCATATTAGCATTGCCTCTGTCTTGCTGCAATTGAGTTGGAGGAAGTTGTTCTGCATCCAATGTTTTACCTCATCCACACAGTTTAAGGCAGTTCCAGCGATGGCAGTGGGGTCTCTTAGGTGCTGGAGTAGAATGGTGTGATCTACTGTGTCAAAAGCAGCGCTGAGGTCCAGAAGAATCAGAATGGACGGGGATCCTGTATCTGCAGCCATGTGCAGATCATTAACAGCTTTCACCAGTGCTGTCTCAATACTATGTATTAGCATGAAGCCAGACTGGAAAACCTCATAAAGCTGGTTAGCACTGAGGTGTGAGTGAAGTTGAGTTGCCACAATCTTCTCTAGGACTTTGGATAGAAATGGGAGTTTGGAAATAGGCCTGTAGTTTGAAAGGATGCCTGGGTCAAGGGACAGTTTCTTGATTACAGGATAGAATACAGGATAGAATGTTCTCTGTAATTGGGGTTACAGGATAGAATGTTCTCACTAATTAGGGTTACAGGAGAGAATGTCCTCTCTAATTAGGGTTACAGGAGAGATTGTCCTCTCTAATTAGGATTACAGGATAAGATGTTCTTTCTAATTAGGGTTACAGGATAGAATGTCCACTCTAATATTGTTGATTTTATTCTTGATGAATTCAGCAAATGTATTGCACTGTTCGGTGGTTATCATTCTGAAATGATTATCATTGTTGTACTTCTCTACATTTCCTTTTGTGTCCAGCGACACAGCGAGAACCCTTGCAGCTGTGTAAAGTACATGCCGTCGCGTTTGCCTCTAAACTGGTTAAGCACCAGATCATCCCTTATCACCCATTCTGTTATAAATCTTCGATCCAAAACAGCAGCTGGGACAAGATACTGAAAAGTATGTGAGTAACGAGTGGAAACCATTCTCTGATCGTGAAGTTTTCCAAAAATATTATAATTAAAAGATAACACAACTACTAGCGCATTTAATAATATATATATACTTTTCAAAAAAATTAAGGGAACAAGTAATCTTCACAGTATAACACCAAGTCAGTTAAACTTTAGGGATATCAATCTGTCCAGTTAGGAAGCGTAAGTGATTGTGAATCAATGTCTCTTTTGGTGGAAATGAAAGTGACAACAGGTGCACTGGAGAGGCAACAGCAAGACAACCCCCAAATAGGGTATGGTTTTGCAGGTGGTGTGCACAGACAATTGCTCTCTACTTATCTTTCCTGAGTGATTGTGTCCGTGTCACTACTGGTAGCATGAGGCGGTACCTGCAGCCCGTTCAGGTTGCACAGGTAGTCCAGCTCCTCCAGGATGGCACATCCATACGTGCCGTAACAAGAAGGTTTGCTGTGTCTCCCTGTACAGTCTCAAGAACATGGAGGAGATACCAAGAGACGGGCTGGTACACAAGGAGAGCTGGACAGGGTCGTAGAAGGGCATCAACCCAGCAGCAGGACTACTGCTTTGTGCAAGGATGAACAGGAGGAGCACAGCCAGAATCCTACAAAATGACCTCCAGCGGGCCACTGGTGTGCATGTTTCTGACCAAACTGTCAGAAACAGACTCCATGAGGGTGGCATGAGACCCATAGTCAGAACTTACGCTGGTGCAGTGGGCCCTGGGTTCCTCCTGGTGCAGGACAATGCCTGGCCTCATGTGGTATGTAGGCAGTTCCTGGATGATGAAGGCATTGATGCCATTGATTGGCCCTCACGTTCCCCAGACCTGAATCCAATTGAGAACCTCTGGGACGTTATGTACGGGGCATCTGACGCCACCAAGTAGCACCACAGACTGTCCAGGAGCTCACTGATGCCCTGATCCAGGTCTGGGAGGAGATCCCCCAGGACACCATCCGCCGTCTCATCAGGAGCATGCCCAGACGTTGTCAGGAGTGCATACAGGCACGTGGGGGCCATACACACTACTGAGTCACATTATGACTTGTCGTGATGAAAATCACACAAGTTGGAACAGCCTGTGATTTCAAATGTTTACTTTGATTTACGGTGAGTTTTAATCTGGTTTGAATCCGGTTGGTAATTTTGGTTTCCATTGACTGTTTTTATGTAATTTTGTTCTCAATTAATTACACAATGTACAGAACAGATTTTGATATATTTGATATATTTGATATATTTCGGTTATCGAGACCGGATGTGTGATTTCAGTGTTCCCTTAATTTTTTTGAGAACTTTTAGGCTAGATCACATTATGAAATTGGGCATCACTGAAACATTTTCCAGTAGACAATATTTAAAGGAATTAGGGGAAAGCTGCCAGTAGCCCTATATTTTACATCACATACTAGGCCTATACAATGGAGAGAAAAAAATCCTGTCCCCAACATTTCCCAATGCCCCCTCAATCAAAGCAGTCTAGCCTGGTTATGAATCTATTTAATTGTGTTTATGTACATTTTGTTTTTTAAATTGTATTTTCATGTGATTGGAATGTATCATAGTGTTTGGATACTTACTGTTCATGTGAAAACATTGTACGACGTTGACCTGTTAGGTTAATGAAAGCAGATGCATATTAACAAAACAACCTCAAAGTCTGCCAGCCATCTCAGGGAGTAACTCATGTTTTTAAGTATTTAATTAGGATCCTCGTTTTCCCTGTCTAGGCAGCGTCAGTTATTATGCTTTATTACAGGTGATTGTTCCGTTCTTATGCTTTATTACAGGTGATTGTTCCGTTCTTATGCTTTATTACAGGTGACTGTTCAGTTCTTATGCTTTATTATACGCGACTGTTCAGTTCTTAGGCGTTATTACAGGCGACTGTTCAGTTCTTATGCTTTATTACAGGCGGCTGTTCAGTTCTTATGCTTTCTTACAGGCGGCTGTTCAGTTCTTATGCTTTCTTACAGGTGACTGTTCAGTTCTTATGCTTTCTTACAGGCGACTGTTCAGTTCTTATGCTTTATTACAGGCGACTGGTCAGTTCTTATGCTTTATTACAGGCGACTGGTCAGTTCTTACGCTTTATTACAGGTGACTGTTCAGTTCTTATGCTTTATTACAGGTGAATGTTCAGGTCTTATGCTTTATTACAGGCGACTGTTCAGTTCTTATGCTTTATTACAGGTGACTGGTCAGTTCTTATGTTTTATTACAGGTGACTGGTCAGTTCTTATGCTTTATTAAAGGTGACTGGTCAGTTCTTATGCTTTATTACAGGTGACTGTTTCATTACACAATCAACACATCATTGCTCTTTACATCAGAAAGGAGGTTGGCCCTCTTTGAAGTCACACAGCTTCATGCATTTCACACTTTTTGTTTTTAGGTTCTCCTGCATCAATTACCATCATACATTACATATCTGCTTTCATACAGAAATTCAAACTGTCAGATACGTGTCAGTGATGATTGACTCAAAATACAACCAAGTTAGTCAGATCATCTTTTAGTTTTTGTGCATCTCACATTTGGAATAAATTTCAACATAATTTTGAACTGAATGAATTGGTGCCTCCAGGGCAACTCAAAAAGATGATGGCAGAATATGTTTGTTTCTTATGAATTGTGTGATCATTTTTTTTATTTGTTTTTTTTTAGAATTTTTTATGGGGTGTGCTCCCCATTTTTTTTACATTCTGATGCATGTTGATGCAGAGCTCACAGGCAAAAGAGACCTTTGATCTCAACCTGGTCTTAGCATGTCTTCCCTTGCGACAATAAAGTTTTAATAAAAACAAAAATAAATCATATGGTATAGGAATAAGCAGCCTATTGGCGGAGATCTGTCAATATATCACTCCTTTGCCTATGGCTTCAGAGAGTGGCTGTAGGACAATAAAATGCAAACATTGAAGTCTTGATTCATGTGTATTATGTACTCAATGTGTAGCGCGTGGGGCCGTGTGTGCGTGCTTAGCAGAAGTTAATGGGCGTGGCTCCTTGTCCGTTGCTATGACACCGCTTTTTCAGAAGCTTTAGAGTGGAGCATTCTGGGACATGTAACTTAATAGATACACAAGTCGTGGTGATTGATGTTTGGTGAGGATTTGTCACAGGAAACACAAACACAGGAATGAAGGTATTGTGCTACGATAACACGTCTCTGTTTACTTTTTACAAGCTTATACCTTTTCGAATAAGCTTTGCGCTTTGATATGTCGCGTTCTTCTGGAGATGAATAGCTTGCGTTAGCTAACTAGTTGCATGGCTAGCTATCTAACCCTAACTGTTAGCTAGCATTGCCACAAGTCAAACCACTTGTTATAAACTAGATAGCTGCGTTTAGACAGAGATACTGATAGTCTTTAGTGATGATTTGTGTCAGGTTGTGTGAACTGCCCCTTGCATTGCTGTTTGTAGAGAATTGTCTTTAGAACCATCACTGACGTACACAGGAATAAAATTTAACTAGTACAGCTGTATGCGCTTACTGTACAATGTTATAACTGTCTACTGATGAGCGTTTGCTGAATTACTGTAAATGAAAACTAGCTGGTCACCAGTAGGCATAAACGGTCATTTTATATACCCACGAGGTCAGATTCCATTGCTACAAACACGAAAAATAGTATTTTACAGCTTTCTTTAGACGGTACATTTGAATACCATTGGTATTCAACTCTTACCCATCAATGGAACCTCATGACCTACACCCTATGGAAGACATTCTGGTTGGTCAGTTTTATGCCTTAGTTCTGGGAGAAATCAGAACCGGTCCTCAACGTTCCATACTTTGGTAACTGCCCAACAAATACAAATTAATGTCCTCTACTGCTGTTACTGAATCAGGTTATTATAGGAATGTGGGTTTGAGTGTGCTTTAGGCTATTTTTTCAGAATACATAGTAAAAATAGGTGGGTTTATTAAGCTATGATGTCCCGAGTGGAATAATTAACCTGGTAGGTTAGATAATTGGATGAGAGTGGCATGATATATTAATTTGGAATAATTAACCTGGTTGGTTAGATAGTTGGATAAGAGTGGTATGATATTAAGGTGGAATAATTAACCTGGTAGGTTAGATAGTTGGATAAGAGTGGTATGATATATTAAGGTGGAATAATTAACCCTGTAGGTTAGATAGTTGGATAAGAGTGGTATGATATATTAAGGTGGAATAATTAACCCGGTAGGTTAGATAGTTGGATAAGAGTGGTATGATATATTAAGGTGGAATAATTAACCCGGTGGGTTAGATAGTTGGATAAGAGTGGTATGATATATTAAGGTGGAATAATTAACCCGGTAGGTTAGATAGTTGGATAAGAGTGGTATGACAGGTTAGAGGAGGCCTGGAGGTCTGATGTAACTTAACACATGAACATGGGTTCAAATCTGTCTCAGCGATTTCAGCAGAAACTCCTGTCTTTATCAGCCTCTCCTTTATCACTCTCTCTCCTCTCTTTATCACTGTCTCTCCTCTTTCCAATAAAGCATAAAATCCCAACAAAAATAAATAGTTGAAATAACTAAGTAGGCATGTTGTTTAATTGCAAAATGTACCGCCGCACAAAATGTTTTAGTTGCAAAAACATTTAGTCAAAACAGTTTGAATACATCCAAATGAAACGGATCGAGGAGTTTACCTGTATTATGTAAAATATCATTAATAACACATCTGTTTGATAAAACTGTTCTGTTTGATGAAACTTTTCTTAACCAAAAGTTTGATTCAGCAGAATGAATACACGCCTGGTTTAGATGAACAAACTTAGCTGGTTGGGCGATGCAAGGCAACAGTGGTCCCTCGTGACCAGTAGGTGGAGCTAAAGGCCTACTCAATCTAGATACACAACCACAGAAACACACACCGTCAATGCTGACATCTGTCAAAGTAAGAGAAAATGTAGTCCCGGCGTACCCATTCTATTCATTCTTATTTCCATGCCATCTTCTATGGTGAAATGGAGTAGAGGTTCTGTTGCTATTAGATGCTATTTCAGTGGGCGGACCTGGTGATTGTGATTCCTCCTCTCTCCCGGTCCCCGCAGCGCGTGTTCACCCTTTCGGACCGATCCTGGGCCGGGTCCTGTGTCCAGTACAAGTGGCAGAAGACCCTGGGGAATTACATCGCTGTCGCGGGGTGAGTTGCTGCTTTGCTGCTGAGTTTTGTCTGAAATGTTTCAGTTCTGAAACAGAGATGGATTTTAGTTTTGGTCGAGGCTGTTGGATTTGTATTCCCAGTAATACGCAAAAGTTGTAGGAAACTGAAGAAAATAGTTTAAAGCTAGATACTAGGTCACTGTGTTTTTATTTGCTAATGAACACACTGTACAACATTAATGTAAA
>JACXGI010015726.1:0-16997 GCA_016801175.1 Esox masquinongy | reverse complement strand
TAATTTTCTGAGATACTGAATTTGGGGTTTTCATTAGTTGTCAGTTATAATCATCAAAATTAAAAGAAATAAACACTTGAAATATATCAGTCTGTGTGGAATGAATGTATACATTATACAAGTTTCACTTTTTGAATGGAATTACTGAAATAAATCAACTTTTTGATGATATTCTAATTTTATGACCAGCACCTGTATGAGTCGGGAGCTTCACGAAAGCTGAACTGCTGTATGCAAGCCTCACATCAGCATGTGCAATGCCAAGTGTCAGCTGGAGTGGTGTAAAGCACACTGTCACTGGACTCTGGAGCAGTGGAAATGTGTTCTCTTTAGTGATGAATGCTTCACTATCTGGCAGCTTGGTGGACGAATCTTGGTTTGGCAGATGCCAGGAGAACAATACCTACCGGACTGCATAGTGCCTACTGCAAAGTTTGGTGGAAGAGGGTTTGGGTTAGACCTATTATTTCCAGTGAAAGGTCTTAATGCTACAGGATACCAAGACATTTTAGACAATTGGGTGCTTCCAACTTTGTGGCAACTGTTTGGGGAAGGCCGTTCCTGCTCCAGCAGGACTGTGCCCCTGCGAGCAAAGCGGGGTGCTTAAATACATGGTTCAACAAGGTTGTTGTGGAGGAACTCGAGTGGCCTGCACAGACCCCTGACCTCAACCCCACTGAACACCTTTGGGATGAATTGGAACAGCGATTGCGAGCCAGGCCTTCTCGTTCAACATCAGTGGCTGACCTCACAAATGTGTGTCCATTCAGCTCTTTTGGCTGAATGGACACAAATTCCCACAGAGACTCCAAAATCTTGTGGAAAGGCTTCCCAGAAGAATGGCGGCTGTTAAGCTGCAAAGGGGGGGCTAACTCCATATAAATTCCCATGGTTTTGGAATGGGATGTCCAACAAGCTCATATGGATGTGATGGTCAGGTGTCCACATACTTTTGGCCATATAGTGTTGTTGAAAGTGATTTTTATTTGACAGTTGCATTATATACAGCTCCGGAAAAAATTAAGAGACCACTGCACCTTTTTCTTTCCTTTTCAAAAAAAGTGGAAACGGAAAGTTTTGAGTGAGGAACAGAAGCGTTCAATTTGCAGTGGCCTCTTAATTTAAACCTTCTGTTCCTCACTCAAAACCTTCCTTTTCAACTTTTTGGAAAGGAAAGAAAAAGGTGCAGTGGTCTCTTTATTTTTTCCGGAGCTGTATTTGCACAATTCATCCTTTGACAATGACTTACTACTTACAAGTTTACATCATTTTGCTAGAAATCTACCTCCATACAAACAACCTACATGGCGTCACACTTTGGCTGGTTTTCTCCTAGAGGGTCTTTGCACAACCCTCAATACTCTTCGTCGCAGTCTGTTGGAGAACAAACAAAGACATGCCATTATTTCCTTCTGTGACGTGCTTACCCCTGGGGGGGCTTCTGTCCTCTCCTGTATAACCATCTTCACTATGAGAGGCATTTGTGGAGGGATGGGGTCAACCCTCTGACTTACCCTTAGAATGCTCCCAGAATCACTCTCAATGTGCCCTCTCCATGGTCCTGTACTTCCGCTGGCACTGGGCTCTCTACCTGCGGGAGAGAAGTGCTGACAGGACAGGCCACAATAAGCATGCTGACAATTAACTTCTACTCTGAAAAAATTGCATTGGTGACCTAGGGTGGTCCTGCGGTCTAAGCTGCTGCCTCCAGTGCATTTGTACTGCTGTAGCACGGGTTCAAATCCAGCACATCCAGCCCCTCCATCTTTCACCACATTCCTGTACCATAATGCATACAATGCCTTAAAATATCAACAAGGAAAAAATAATATAATAATCTAATATCATTCTAATTAACCAAACACAAGCCTCGTAGTAGTCAACCAGGAGCAGGCTAATTAGGTGGCTGAGCAAGCAAAGGGCACTCTTACAGGCTTTGGTTATAGGGATAACAATGTATTCTTATACCATTCCCAATAGTTTCACATCATTATTGGATAACAATTGTTTTTCCACCTTGTGCAAATTCAAAATAGCAACGACTGACTGATACATTGCTCTGGTTTAAAAGTAGTGTACTTAATAGGGAATATGGTATCATTTTGAAGACAGCCAGTGAGTTAACCCCTAAGGAAATCTTCACAGCATATTACCAGGCAGTTTAGCCCCTCACTTTTACACTCCAATTGGAATTCATGCCTGTCCCTGTGCCCATGTTAACGCCTGAACAGTTATCAAACCATTAATTAAGGCTGTGCGTCAAATCCACCTTCTGTGCCTGGTCCCAGTGTGGATTAAGGCTGTAGGCTGTGGCAAGACAGAACATTGGCTGGCTGCTGTATTGGGTAGGGAGCTTGTGGTTGTTTCCAGCATGAATATGAGTCAACTGGTCTGGGTAGACTTTGCCTCTAAAAGTGGGAATCAACAGTTAAAGGAATAATAAAAGCTGTGTTCATAAGCTGTGTTCTTGAAGAATCAATTGAATATTATTAAATAATGAGTCAAACATATAGAAGTCTTTAGTCTATAGATTACCGCTGAGGATCCAATTTTAAATTCTCACTTTAACAAGTAGGGATGCCAAGTGGAAGAGGTCTATTCTTCACAAACCTAGTGTCTGCCCAAGGGCGTAGGAGCAGAGGGGACACGTCAGATAAACCCCCCCCCCCAACAATAAGAACACTTTTCAAACATTTTTAATCTCCCCAGCAATCACTGAAACGTACTACTATGCCCCGGTGTCTACCTCACAATTCTCTTCACTTCTCCCAACGTGTGTAGTTTTTCACTCCGCATCCTGGATATGAAAGCATATTATTGTTAGTATTGACTAAAAGGAGTTTCCATTATTCAGAAATCCATTGGTAAATCTTTGTCAGATCGAGAACAGGATCTTCACTTTGGGAAAAGGATGGAGAATTAGCACTTAATGGCTCATTCCCGAACAATTTTTTCTTCACACAGGTCTTCATTTGAGTGTTCATGCCATTTTCACCATGTCCCACAGCTAAATAAGTGAAAAATATTGAGGGTGTATGTACTAATTAGACCTTCTAGTAGCTGCAACAACGCAGCCTTCATGAGTAGTGTCCCAATGTGTCATTTTAATAAATTTCACACAAAATTATATGGCATTATTTTGAGACTTGACACGTTATATAAATATGTTACATAAATATTAAATATCTCCAAAAATTACGGTTTGACTATTGCTGCGTTTTATATCTCATAAAACGACAGCAAAGGTTTGATTGTTTGAATTTCATACTCATCATTTACAAATGGAACACGAATTGCATCGTTCAAGTCATGTGTGTACCGAAGTTGATGGGTTTATTGATCCCACCGCCATTCTCTGAAAGCCACTCAAGGTATTGTCAGAGACACGTCAACGCAGGGCACCCTAAGCAACTTTGTAAAGGCAAAGGGTCTGGTCTGTCATTCACGGAACAAGCAGCCAGGCCCAAAGGAATGGTGTGCATCTTACATTGGCATTGCATAATGGACGTAGGACATAACTATGAAGGCCAATAAGGTGCTACTTCAGACACGGGCGCTCTGAGATCAGAGAAGAGGACACCCCTATACTGGAGATGTTATTTGTTTCCTTCCTGTCAGACACTTCGGCACACACATTCCACCTCCGGATATCATTCTGAGTTGTTTGTCTGCAGTAATCTAGTTCCAAGCAGCAGATGGACTTTATAGGGTTTATTCCTGTGTTATTCCCGGGCAGCCCCCTGAGTCTCAACCAGAAACACTGTCTCTTGCTCTCTGTTGATATTGTCTGATGTGCTGGTGCATGTGATTTTGAAGGACTACTGTGTGAGCGGCAAATCTGGTCAAGCTTTCATATAGCGATGGTCAATGTTCGAGTGTTTACAATGCTGTTAAGTTTGAAAGTAGATTTGCCAGCTAGTATATATGGTCAGACATATCCTCTTTTGCGGTCAAACTTTTCAACATTCCAAATCTATATTTCATATATGATAAAAGCAGTATATTATAAATATATATTTTTTTATAGTCTTTAATTGTTTTATATAGGTATACATGGGTGTATTTTATTTATGCAGCACATAGTGTAGCTGGCATTACAGTATACTTGTTCACCTTTTGCGGGGTTAGATTGTTTTCATACCACATTCAGCCAATTTCAGAGTGGAAACTGTCACACTGATTGTGTCTGCATATGTGTCAGTGGAGATGGAAGGTAATCTTTTACAATCACACATTGTTAGAGAATTTTCAAAGACACAAATCAGCAAAGTGCAGTCCAATATGGATCTGGCAATAGTGCCATTTTGTTCCAAAAAGAGTTTTGAATAGCTTTGATTGGAAAAGAACAAAAATGACATGGCACATCAGTTGTCTTCAAAAAAAGGAGCTAGAAACAGAATAATCAAAATCTGTGATGAAATGACTGCACTACGCTGACTGAATGGCTGGGGACTGTTAAAAATCTTACCATCAAGGGGAGAAGAGTCATTTCTCCATCAAGTGGGAAAATATTCAAACCCTACCTTTTACATTTCCTTATCAGCATTTGCAAGCCTCAAACTGAAATGTTAAAAATGAGAAATGTACAAAGTTATAGGAATATATATATATATATATAAGCGGAATGTTAACTGGGTGGCTTTGAATTCATTAATTTCATTATTGTGTCACCCTTTTTAGTGTGTGTTGATTAAATAGACATGTTTCAATTTTAACAGTTCAGTCAACAATTTTGTTCTTCAATATGAGCATTGTTTGCTTGTTTCTTGACAGTTTTCCTTCTGATTAGTGTGCAATCTGTCTTGAACGACAAATCAAGAACTGTTAAGCTTTGGCCTAGTCAGTTGTATCCCTAATGCAGAATTCTTATAGAATTTAGCACAAAATTCAATTTTAATAAGTCTGAAGTAGGCATTGGTCTGGAGACTGGAATTTCAGTTCCACTCTGCCAAGGTTTTCCAGCACAAAGCTTCAGTTTTTCTATTGTACCTCTATCAAGATAGGTAGGTTGCTAGGATTCAAAGCTTCTTAAAATTCTGAATTAATTTTAAAGAAAGTCAACAGTGTGTGCTGGAAAATCTTCTTAGTAATTAGATGGAGAAGGCATTGTGGTGCTAATGTGAATTTCCTTTTTTGGTTATGGGTGAGGGGGCTTCAGACCAAAATACCTACTTGTCACCTAAAACATTATTTTTGTGTTTAATTTCCAGGGTTCATACGAAGGAAGTTGATTACACAGAATGAGGCTGACACTATTATCCAGTGCAACTTACTCTAGCAATTAGATTTACTGTACGTATAAGGGACAAACTATTATTTTCCTCTTCCTCGCTGGTGGTGAAACACAAAAAAATACAACATTGTCACATGAAACATTAGATTTGATTTTCAAATAAAGTTCTAAAGAAGAATTTGATTTCTCACATGGCTATTACACACATTTACTGCACATTTACTTGATCTACATCTACTTCAATTGCTAAATAGAACTCCGTGTTTGAAAGTGTCGACACCGATCAACAGGGCGCTCAGGCGCTGGAGAATTGTGGAAACCTGTGATTTGCAACAAGAACTTTAAAACGACTTTCTACTAACCAGGCTAATTTCAAACAATTGTCTCACAGCTAACTCTCACAATCTCTCATTCATCTCACACATTTTTCTCTTGCAACAAACTGACACAATTCATTCAAAGTTGTTGGTATTGCCACCTCAATTTTCAAAGCCTGAGGCAGTCAGGTCTCAGACACTCAATCGACACTAATGGTTTCGTTAAATATCACGTGACAGTGTTTCAACACCTGCCATCAGGTGACCAGAAATGTTTCCGAACATCGTTTCCAATTCAGTGTGTCGGAAGGGTGTCGAAAAGCTCGGAACAGTGTTGAGCGTGTGTGCATAGCAACCCATTACTACGAGACATTGTTCCAATGCAATGAGTGTCGAAAAAACTGGAACAGCCCATCACTACTTTTCAACATGCTTTTTTAAAACAATGCATCCATTATAAAGATTTGGATGATAAAGTCAGAGCCATAGGATGTTCTAAATGAAATGAATAATTTAAAAACAATAAATAGTAAAGTTTCATTTGGAAGAAAAGTACCGGGAATTGAACTTGTGTAGTTCCACAGGAAAGTCTGTGACACTACCCACTGAGCCACTGCTGAACTTCACTCACAGCTGTGGTAGCCTACTGAAATTGGTAATAAGGTGTTGAGCAAAGGCCACAATGCGTAGTGAAAGAGTTACTGCCATAGATGATAGAACATTTCTATGGTTACTACCAACTACACTACCATCCAACAAAGTGGCGCCACTCATTCAAAGTTGTTGGTATTGCACTTGGTTATCAAAACCTGAGTCAGTAAATTGTTTGTGACGTAACAGCTCAGGTTTCGTTCAACATGTCACATTGTTTCGGCACCCAGCGTCACGTGACCAGAAGTGTTTCGGAACACATCTCGGAACATTGGCTGTTTATCAATTCCAAGAATGCTAAGAACGTACTTGTGTTCTTGAGAGGAATGTTCTTGCCAAGTGTCCTTGAGGGAATGGTGTTGCAAGATCACGAGGACAGAGAACGCACCTAGGGTAATGTCAGGTTGAGTGGGACATCAGGTTGAGTGGGACCCTTAAGTTTATGGGTGGTATGCAGTGTTAATTTTGTAAGCCAGTCACTGCAATTTTTTTTGTGTTGTTGTTCTATGTCTACTGTATATGAAACAAAGGATGTGATTGATGAGACATCACAGAAGGGGTCAAATTGTTATTTTTCCAATTGCTTGACTCACAGAACCTCAAAGTAAGCCACCAGGCAAGAGACAATCTATTTTAGAATAATAAGGTTGAGAATTCTGTCACTTATGATGTAACAATAAAATATTGGCTTTTAAATACATTTATACTATCAGTGTATTACAAATTAATAACAATGAGCATGAAACTGAATCAAATACTTATGAAATATAGATTTATAGCACTGTCCCACTCAACCTGACAGTGTTATATAAAGTGGGACAGGGCATTTCAGGTTGAGTCGGACAGTTTTAAGGCTAATGCTAGTAAGCTCAGTGCAGCCATTTCATGAATAAAACGTGCACATTTTAAGTGATTATTAAGAATTATGTCTGAATATGAAATTTGAGGTTGGTAACTTAAATGCATTCCACAACAGACGGTCCCCACAAAGAGATGAGAAGGAAAGGGAGAGAGGAGTGGCAAGGCAATTCAGAGAAGTAAAGAATAACAATGTAGGAAGGGAAAAAACCTCAATCAGTGGAAGGAAGAAAGAATGGCAGGGGCTATTGATGAACATCAGAGGAAGGTGTTTGAAGGACAAAAAACTAAATTAAGGTTTTTTGCCAGGGCATAGAACATCCCAAAATCAACCTTACAGAGGCAAGTGGAAGGCCTGGTGAGAGGCTTCCACCATGCATCTGGTAAGAGTCTCCTGCCCTCAGCTGAGGCCTGTAGCTGGTAGGGATATTTACTGGACCTAACTTAAATAACACAGTGAACAACAACATTACCAAATAATGTAACTGTCTTAACACCATAATAATGTAACATTTCTACACCATAATGTATACCACCAAGATGTGTTGAGGCCCGGTTCAACGGGCCTCAAAATGCCATTTGGCTGGCAGCAGCAGGTGCCTATTTCCCACCTGCTACCACAATGTACATCATACCTCAACTAGCATGGCTAGGATTATTTTTTTGTATTTAAGTGGACCTGTAATATTTGCCAAAATTATAATCTTTATAATCTCTACTCACTCCCATCCGGTTTTGGAAGAATTCCTCTTCCCAGTGAAGAGGGTCTCATTAACCCCCCCTCCACTCTATGAGGGCTATAGTCTCCGCAGCAGTCCCTGAATAAAATATTATTGCGAATATGACTGGTAGAAGGTTTATGGAGACTATAGCCATAATCATATGATCGATATGACATTTTTATAAGTGAAAGTCAACTACAAAGCTAAAAAAGCTGTCCCTCTCTAATTACTTAACTTAGCTAACGTTAACTAGCGTCTCCACTGCACGGAACTGAATAATGCTAGCTAGCTAATCAAAAAGTCAGAGCAAATTTACAAATTTGCCATTTCTTAAATAAAATAAGAAAATATTCAGCGACTACAATGCCCATTTCTCGTCACTTTTTTTCAGATGCTGATTTATAGGTATCGTTTACCTGAACTAAGAAAATGAAAAACTTAGTTTTGTCCGGCTCTCCTGGCATCTTGAAATGACTTCTGGTATATCAGATGCGTTCTCTCTGGCTAAGTCACCAACCCATGTATCCTTGATAAAGGGGCGGATAAAGAACATATCCGGGCATTTTAGGCGTTCTTGGTGACATGCGTTCTTCGGATTGAGACAGTACTTGGACCGTGAAATATCACGTCAAACGGGTTCACTAGAACACAAGAATGGACAAAAACGCGGATTGATAAACAGCCATTGTTTAGATGAGTGTTGAACATATTAAACAGTATCGAGTGTGAGTGTCAAGCAGCCCACCACTAGCGCAATTATAGTTCTAATTTGTTTTTGTTAACTATAGGCTAGTTGTTAACTCAAATAAGGTAAACAAGGTGTTAGTCGGTTGAATGAAAAAAAATAAAAAAATATTCTCAGTGCACATCGCATTCGTGCGCAAGCCCGCTGCTATTGCGTGCTTCCAGGAATGATTTGGGTTGGTCCTGGCATTTCAGTAGTATAGGCAAGCACATTAGCTATGCGCAAACAGAAGGTAGTATGAAGTATTTGCAAGAAAACAGTGACATCCCTAGACGAACGGTTTGCCGATGGAAAAGGTAAGATTAAAACTAATTGACAATTCACACACCCTGTTTAGCTAGTTAGCTGATGTCAAGACAATAGCAGATCTTTTATCCACACACCAGGCTAGCTAACACACACTTCTAACTTAGCGAGCTAACAACATTTAATGGAAAGAAAGCTTCTAGCTAATCAATTTGGCCTATACGGTAATCTCCCAGACAGAGAACTATGCGGTTGGCTCTCGTCTTTGCTTGGACGGAAGTATCGAGTAAAGATAGAGATTAGTCTGAAGAGCATTTTCAGTGACTAAAATAGCCAGCTCATTCCAAACGACATATTACTAGTGTAGCGACATTATGCAGAGCGCTCTTAGTTAGGTAGAACACTTGTTAATATTTATCTGACATTTGTTTTTCTTATTACCACAGAAGCTGAACCAAAAGGCAAAAAAGGACAAGTGGGACTGGCTTTAAATAGCAAAAAGGCTGAGATGAGAGTGCAGCAATAAATAAAAACAAGACACCAGGCAAGCCTAGTTCAGCCGGCCCACAATAAAAAGCGATAATTGTTGTTGCCCTCCCGGGTCGCCCATGTAAGAGGCTGTCTTTAACTACTACACCACTGACCTATGCATTAACATCACGCCAACTATGAATATGTTGCTACACACCATTAAGCACTGTGTTAAACTGAGTAATGTTTCTTATTAAGTTTACCTACACCACAAATAGCATCTATGAACTGTATGGTTTTTGCCGTTTTAACAGCTTATTAGCCATTTGTGAATGACATTGATACAATAACTATCAATATAGGTGATGATAACTGACTTTTTTGTCAGGTGAAAAGACGAGAGAATCGTGTAACCAGCGAAGTTATCTATCCTGAACAAATCCTAATACATAATTCGAAAATCCACCCGAAATAGTCACAATATAACAGTAAATAGTTTTATTTTAGGCTTCCTATAACGTAGCTACTGAAGGTTGTAGCCAGCAAAGTTTTTGTCTACCCTCAACAAATCCTCTTTTGCCACTGGCCGTTTTAACAGCTAATTAGCCATTTGTGAATGACATTGATACAGTATCTATCAATATAGGTGACGATAACTGACTTTTTCGTCAAGTGAAAAGACAAGAGAATCGTGTAGCCAGCGAAGTGTTTGTCTATCCTGAACAAAACCTAATATCCACCAGAACTGTTTTATTTTAGGCTTCCTATAACATAGCTACTGAAGGTTGTAGCCAGCAAAGTTTTTGTCTTTCCTGAACAAATCCTAAGGCATAATGTGTTTTAACTGTGACGGGAGTCGAATGCGGGACCTGTTGTTACATGGTTTGTGTCTCTAACCACTACTATGCTATTTAACAAGGGTCAGTCAGGCAGGCACTCACTCCCTCACTCAGTAAGAGACATTTGCTCTTCTAGGCCGGCTCAGCTTACACAGTCCGGAAAAAATATATTTAAAAATCTTTTGTGTCGTTGTTGTATTGCTACATATAAGGAACATACACCGATCAGCCATAACATTATGACAACTGACAGGTGAAGTGAATAACACTGATAATCTCGTTATCATGGCACCTGTCAGTGGGTGAGATATATTAGGCAGAAAGTGAACATTCTGTCCTCAAAGTTGATGTGTTAGAAGCAGGAAAAATGGGCAAGCGTAAGGATCTCAGAAACTTTGACAAGGGCCAAATTGTGATGGCTAGACGACTGGGTCAGAGCATCTCCAAAACTGCAGCCCTTGTGTACCTATCAAAAGTGGTCCAAGAAAGGAAAAGTGGTGAACCGGTGACAGGGTCATGGGCGGCCAAGGCTCACTGATGCACGTGGGGAACGAAGGCTGGCCCGTGTGGTCCGACGCTTGTGTATTTTGACATATATGTTCACGTACATATGTGTTGATGAAGCCAAATATATGTTCACAACATATATGCTCATAAGGCATGAGTTACATACATATATTACCATATATTACTTTTCCGTATTGGCAGAGGATCTAGTTCACCAAAAAGACCCTCACTATCGCGCTCTAGATAACTCCCACTCAAATCAAACAATGACTCTGAATGGTTAAGGCTCAAAAAAGAAACGTTTGTTAACAGACACAAAATAAATGACAATATTAAGCATTTAAAATCAATCACACACGTTCACTTTGACAGCCCTAGTTTTAAAGGAAGGTTTTTCCTATATCAATGAAAATGGCAAAAGACTTCCAAGTAGGAAACAAGTGTTGCCCCTGCCCAACTGTCTTCGATCAAGACCTTGGCAGGACGGGTATTTTAAGACCCCAGCAGGGCAGCTCTTGGCTGAGGCCAAAACAGAATCTACAGAAGATGTTGGAAATGTTGAAGCAGATGGAGAAGAAGTACCAGAGGACATTTAGGTCAGGAGAGCAACACTAATCCATGCTGCCCTCACCACTTGTCTGTCACAGTGACGCAGATGCTAGGGGGAAATGACAGCCAGGACTAGAGGCTGTCTAAGCTGTGACCACCCGCACTCATGTCTTCCAAGATGCCACCAGATGGCCATTCATGTGATGTCCGTCAGTTTTGTTTTTTCCCTTTCCTCTAGTCTTGCCGATGATAGAACACTTGTGGTATGTCTGATCCCTGTGTCCCTGACCGTTACAGTATGTGTAGCCCAAATGGTCCCCCCGACAGTTGGTTTTGTATAATTGACACATACCGTAATTTCCCGTTTATTAACTAAGCCTTATACGTGGATTTTGAAAACATTTTCAACTACAGCGGTTAATACATAGGTGCGGCTAATACACAAGTTTACATTTTTAAAACCGTTTCCACAGGCAAACTTTTTCACAGATGACTGCTTGACGACATAGGTCTCAAAAACTATGATACAACTGGTGTTACAGGGTTTTCAAAAACATATTTTATTCTTCAACAAATTAATTTTGGTAGTGCCCTATGACAGATGTTTAATATTAATGTACAATGTATGTGCAAGTCATAATTGACCTTTCACAAAAGCCTTGCCTATCTTAGTTACTGTTGCTACACCCACAAGCTGCAATTCTTAGTAAGCTGCAACTACTGTAAACAGCCAAGCACAGCTATTCTTGAGCTCTTCTCAGTTAACATCATCCTATCAACTTCAGCAGAAAGTCACCTATTAAAGTTAAGCCTATGTGTGCCCCGAAGTCACAAGCTAGAGGTAGCTAGCAATCTAGCTAACGTAGTAGTAGTAGCAAGTAAGTCATGTTAATGGTCACGTTAGCACAAATAAGGTCAGCGTTAGATAACATTGTTGTCTAATGAATAATCATATATAAATGTTGACTAAAGCATTTCACAACCCAAGAGAAGTCACTTTAAATGACTCCACCCTCTCAACTTTTCGGGTACCTGCTGTCAGATTTGCAGCAGATGCCGTAGCGAAGGCACACCGCTTCACCGTTTTGAGCCTTAACAACAAAAGCTTGACCGAACTTCTTCAAGTAGTGATTGTTGCTAAGGTAGGATTGGACAAGGACCGTTTGGGCGAGGGGTTTTGCAAAAGGTCAGTTCACCGGGCAAATGCGGTTTATATATAATGCGGGTAATACTTGGGTTTTGTACACACAAAGCTAAATTAATGGTGTGGTTTATCCACAGTGCGGGTTATAAATGAATTACGGTAATAAAATATGATCTCACAACACAAGTGCAAGAAACAGGCCAAAAACAAACACTGCCATCTTCTAGCCTGGACTTCTGGCTTTTATGACTTGAAACTCTTGTTTCTAGTTTACAATGTAAAAAAACATATGGTATTCTTAAAATTCTGGGATTCTTAACATTTTTTGTAAACTCAGATTTTTCTAAGAATCCTAAATCAGTTAGCAATGAGCAAGTTCATGTGATACCACGAGACGTTATTGAGCTTCCTCATTATATGTAATGACAAAATACCTCTCATGGCCTATTAAGTTTCTTTACTTATAACAGCTTTAAATGAACAACATTCAAATCACAATGAAATATAAATATCGTCAATAGAAGTATAGTTCCAATTACAGTGCCCCCTAAGGGGGCGCTGCAATTGGAAGGTACTGTCGGGTTTAACGGGTTAGTAATATAGTCCCTGAGTCGTTGCTCTCTAGCGACTACTTGTGGGGGCCTGTAATTACGATATAAGGCAGTAAGAATGGCATTGGGTGTGCTTCAGAGGACACATATCTTGACTTTGACTACCCTGAGTCTGCTGGGAGTTGCTGCGATGGAGAAGAGACTGAATCACAAATTGGATATCACAGAATTGTGGAAAAAAATAACTATGAAAGATTTAAACAATGGTTGCCTTTAAAAACTTGCACAATAAATAGTAATGTGTTTCCAAACCAAATTTACTGAGCTGGAGCAATGTTGACAAACATAAAGGATACACCTGTATGTATGTTGTGCATGGTTGGTACTCAGTGCTGTAGAATCCTATCCGAAATATTTCACAGCTGTAATGGCTGCCATAGGTACTTCCACTGAACATTAACAGTGCGTTGTGAAGACTGAGTTTAAATGCAATCAATACATCTTTTTTTATGAATTCAGAAATATTTCTGTGAAACGTGGGAAACAACAACTGAATGCATAGCATGCAGGGAAGGGGATGTGTAGCCTTTCAATTGTCGAAGTATTTAGCCCGATATTTCAATTCATTTCTTTTCACCACATTGTAGACAGAGCACTTTGTTTGGCTCAAATGGCTGAGGCTCTGTGTGTCCTGTACAGTGCCAATGTCCCTGCGATCTAATGTCCAGATTCCCTGAGCTATCAGGCTCTTTCAGCCCTAGTACAATGGACATCTTCAACCTGGCCCTTGGCTTATAAGAGAGAAGAATAGAGGAGTCACTCTAGATTATGTGGCTGGAAACTCCCGGAAGGCTTTCTTTCATGCACTGAATAACCAGCTAGGAGTGTGTAGTCACAGTTTATTGACCTCCAGATAGAATATGAAACCTGGCTTTCCTTTCATTTCGACAAGAGGCCTGGAGGATGTTATGTATTAGCCAAAATATGCTCCTTGAGTACCGGCTATGAAAATGCATGGGCTGGGTATATATGCTACAGCACACCCTTTCAGACAAACTACAGTATCACCAAGCTAGTAGTACCATTGCAATGCAAAAATAATGGCTCCCTTTGACCAGGAGTGAAAAGCCTTTCCAATGAGCAATGTGAACATGTCTTGAATATTCCTGGCCTACTGAACCGTTTACATATGTAACTGTATGGCCTTTTTAATGAAAAATTTGAACTATGAAAAGCCTGATATACATTTTGTCAAATGTGTGGATGCTAGACAGCCGTGATTAGTTCTAAACATAAATGATGTAGAAGATGATTCTTCAGTGTTTTTTTTTTCAATCACGACTCTAGAGACCGATTCCAAAAATACTGTTAAGTAAATTTTTGATAGATCTTTTTTCAGTGGCACTTATTGCTCCCCGAACAGGGAACATTCCCCTAGCCTTAGTAAACTTACACCTCCAACTGTGTTTTGGATATCTGCAAGAAACCCAAGGAGACCTTTCAAGTTTTTATAATCTGAATCGATTTATCCACATCTAAACTAAGAACTGATTAATGGAACAACCCCAAACCGTGATACCATTTAAGTGTAGTGGCCAGTAAGAGGGATGATTGTGGAAAAAGTGTCAGAAATCCTGACATTCCTGTAAAAAGAAAAAAGACATTAATTCTCTGCTCTTTGCTTTAGACATGCTGTGCCCCACACTTCTGCCCTAAGATGTGAGCGCTCCTTTATTGCTTACCTTTGATCATATTATTTTTGTCAGTTCAACCAGCACAAAGTCAGTTTTACTTTGGTATGCAAGGTGCTAAAAGTGAAATATGAAAATTGCTAATGATTGGCTTTGCAATCATGGCTTAAGAGCAGTGAATGACATATTAACACTAAAATGACTGTTGTAAAGTAAACGCACGAACAACCTAATCAATCAAAGTTGATTATGATTGTGCATCCTAACGTGAGTTTTTGTACTAATATAGAGGTGGTGATTAACTGCATGGGAACTGTCGTAAAGATTTCCTGCATCCCAAATGGTTCTCTATTTCCTGTTGTCCCTGGTCAAGGGTAGTGCATAGAATAGAATGTAATTTGGGCTGCAGTCCTAAACTCCCCTCTGTACTGCGTCTCACCATATCAGTCTTGCCCAGGCAGTTGTGTATGGACCATTTCACTCAGGATGTTTAGGACACCTGCCAGTGCCAGTTAGCCAGTGGGTCTATTGTTTGAATGAGCTTACCAAGGATACTGATTCATGTCAACATGCCTCTGAACCACCGTTTTGAGGTATCACTGCCAAAAAGGCTCTGAAAATTACATGGTTTTCTTAAATGAGTTAGCACTGAGAAAAGGATTTGTGTTTCTTTTGTCATATATTAGGGCAAAGGTGTTTTGTAGAGCCGAGACCTATAGGATTTCCAAGGAAGTCTTTGGAGAAGGCCTAGCTAATTAGCATTTTTAAGTACGGGTAAGCCTGTTGAGGATCTTTTAAACTCTTTAATTCTCTTTTACTTTTTTACCAAAGGTCAGTGCATAGGAAGTGGTGACAAATTGATTTAGGCCTTGAGCTTGACCTTCACATCTTCTAGGAAACCTGAGTTATTCCCATCAGCTGTGTTTAATCTGGGGATAGCCTTAGTCCCAGATCTGTGTGTGCTGTCTTGTCAACTCTCAGTGACATCCACTGGGTTGGAAAGACAGGACAAACAAATTTGGGACTCAGGCTAGGTATTAGCTGCAGTATGAAGGCAAGCTAGGATTATAGGGCTGTATTGTGTCAGGTAAAAGTTCTTGGCCGCGTGCCAGTATGACAAAGAAGAGGACAACATACAAAGGTGGATATATAGAGTGTTGGAAGATTTGCTGTTGCTGGGACTTTGTCTCTCAAAATAAACACATTACTGGTCTGAGCAGCAGAGGTGTTGCTAGGATTTCAATACATTGGGAGCTTAGCCCAGAGTCCACACCCAATACAAGGGGGTCCAGGTGTGGATCATTAGCAATTCGCAAAATGTTTTTATTTTTATTTTGAACAGCTATATGTATGAATCTGTATTAATGAGTATTAATAAAATGATGAACTAAGATTTTGGATGAAAAAGGAAAGAAAAACAGATCTGAAAACAACCTTGCTAGCAAGACCTATACATTTCTAAGCCTGTTAGGAGAAAGTCAAAGATGTGGAACAGTGAAGCAACAGAGGAGCTGCGTGCGTGTCTGGAATGCACTGATTGGGACATTTGTAGGTCTGCCACTAATGGTCTGGATGAGTACACTGATGCTGTGACATCATACATCAGCTTCTGTGAGGACAGCTGCATACCAACACGGACCAGGGTGGGCCTACAACAATGACAAACCCTGGTTCACTGCCAAACTCAGATGACTGCATTTGGAAAAGGAGGAGGACTGCATTTGCGTTCAGGAGTGGGGAGAGAGACAGGTACAGAGAGGATAAATACAGCTTTGGTAAGGCATGGAAAGAACACAAGCGCTTGTATGAAGAGAAATTAAAATAACAATTCTCGACCAATGGCTCTGATTCTGTTTAGAGAGGCCTCCAACAGATTACCAACTACAAGCCTAAATCCCTCCACTCCATTAATGACCTGCAACTTCCCAATGACCTGAATGAGTTCTGCTGCAGATTTGAAAGACAAAAAGGCAACATAACTTCTTTCTGTGTGTCCAGCCATTAACACCAGCCCCCCACCATCGGGGTCCATTCACAATCACCCATCTCAATCAACCCCACACCTGCCACTACAACAGAACTGCAGGGGGACGTTGTTAGATTCTGTACCTCCTACCTGCCATGGTGGGGACTGGAAGAATGGTTCCGTGGCCACGTGGCGTGCCTCACTCCCTGTTGTGCGGCCTACTGTCGCCGCTGCTCCCCCAGCCGTTGCTCAGCAACCTGCCTTACGTCCGGTGCCAGCCCCAAGGCGCCGTGTGTTTCCAGCGCCCCCTGCTGCCCTGGAGCCGCAGCCTGCCCCCAGCCGCCCTGGAGCCGCAGCCTGCCCCCAGCCGCCCGGGAGTCGCAGCCAGCGCCCCCAGCCGCCCGGGAGTCGCAGCCAGCGCCCCCAGCCGTCCAGTGGTCGACGCCGCCAGCTCCTCCAGCCGTCCAGTGGCCGACGCCGCCAGCTCCTCCAGCCGTCCAGTGGCCG
>JACXGI010015725.1:0-16998 GCA_016801175.1 Esox masquinongy | reverse complement strand
ACACAATCACAGCACACACAGTTCTTATAGCCTAAGCCCCCTACCCTAGATTTTCCCGTTTTTCTGCTTTTCTGGGTAAAGGAGCGGTTCATACCATATATGGGTAAGATATACGTTGTTTAACACATCTCTCATGGCAGCTGCCGTCTTCGGGTTTCCCTGTTGTTATTCCAACCAATCGACTTCTAGCTCTAGCGTCCTCCCTTATATGGCATTCTGCCCGTTTACTACAGAATACCAAGCGGTCTGTTCTTGCCCCCAGCTATTCTAGTGAGATTAGCATCCTGTCACCCCCTACTCTAATGCAGGTACAATGTTTCTTAGTTCTACTTAGCCTCTAGCAGAATTGTATGTTATCTTAATGCTATTGCCCCACACTATATTTATGCTTTTTATTCCAGTTTAAGATAATTCTGGTTAAGTCGTGTCTGTGAGTTTTTACAAGAACTCTTCTACTCTGGTTAGCCCAATAGCTATTACAGTGCTTAAGTTTCAGCCGCTATCATAGTTTTTTTGAATTGATCACTTTTTTCTATTTAGAAATGATGTAATCATTTATGTTAACCTTTCAAACTACAGCAAGGTACTTTCGGTTTTTCTAATCTAGCAATTATCCAATTTAGAAATTTTCTTATTTAGTTGTGTAGCCTACACAGTATACCTTGCTAGCAACTGCAGGTAGAGCAGTTTTCTGTTACAGTAACATACCTGGCTAACTAGCTACTGCAGATAGTTAACACTACTGTACGACTACTTAACAAACATCTGCTTAGTTCGTTAAGCCGACATAATTTCTGGAGCACCGTGTCATCATTTCTGGACAAGGAATCTCAGGTAAGCTTATTTAACTTCTTTACAAAGCAGATAGCTATCTTATCTATCTGACAAATTAGCTAAAATCTCTTTAGTAGTTATCATCGAATAACATTAACTCTGTAGAGCAAGCCAACTAGCGTTAGCAAGCTACACAGTACAGTAAGTCAACTACTACTATAGCTAGCTTGATTGATTGGTTGTTTTTCCCCAGCCAGGCTGAGCTCAGTGCAAGAACTGTTTCACTTGCTGGGACAGAAATAAATACTGAAGTCGAGTTTGAGTATTCAAGGTGTGACTAAGCACACGGTAATCATCATATTTTCAAAGTATTTCCGTTGTGTACTTTATTGCTGTAATGTGCATTAGGCTACCGAGTGGAACATTGTTAATTTCCAGCGCAAGATCATTTTGACACGGAAAATCTGCTAAGCAGATTCGAGGAAATACACAATTTTGTAGTCATATTTTAACAAACGTTGAAATCCTTAATATGCATTCTCATTTATCATTGCAGCTTTCCCTGACTGTAAGAAGAACCACAGAGCAAGCAACTAAAGTAAGTGATTGTAAACACAGATGATCAATATAATACTGCTGTAACTAGAGGCTTATGCAATACGCTTGTTAGTGTTTTATTTATGCAGCTTTAGGGTAAGCAAAATGTATTGATAGCTTATTGATATAATTGGCTTGTGTGTTCTTTAATATCAAGTAATATTTCACTTTCTCTAGTTATTGGGGTACCAATATGTGATGCATAAACAATGCAGAGCAACTTTAGCTTTTGTCATCATAAAGACAATGTCCCCTTAATATTTTGGTCAGTCTCAAGGAAGATATGTAGACTGAGACCGGTAAAACAAAAATACTAATAATATACAGCTCTGGAAAAAATTAAGAGACCACTCCTAATTTTTCTTAAATCAGCATCTCTACATTGATGGCAGCCATTCCATTCCGGTGTCTGTTAAATTCCAACACAGGCACACCTCATTTTACTCAATGAGGTACTGATTAGGAGATTACCTAAACCAAATCTTATCTAACGAGGAAAAGTATAAAAACCACTGCTGTGGTCATCACTATCCTCTTGTAATAGAACCAGCTGGATGGCAAAAACAGTACAAGTAGTACCTCAAAGGTAATTTGAATAAAAAAATAACTATCCAGCATGAAAAAAGAGCTGAAAAGAAAAGCTTTGAGTGAGGAAAAGGTTTCAATTCTGGCTTTACTGGCAGAAGGATACAGTGAGCGTCAGGTTGCTTCCATCTTGAAAATTTCAAAAACGGCGGTTTATAAGAACAAGGTCAAGCAACAGACATTGGGGACAACAAACTGGCAGAGGGCGAAAACGACTGTCTACTGACCAAGATGACGTCCACTCATTAGAATGCCACTCAACAACTGTAGAATGACATCAAGTGACCTACAAAAAGAATGGCCAACAGCAGCTGGGGTGAAGTGCACGTCAAGGACTGTTCGAAGCAGGCTCCTAGGGGCAGGGCTGAAGTCGTGGAAAGCTAGAAAAAAGCCCTTCATCAAGGAGAAGCAAAGAAGAGCCAGGCTGAAGTTTGCAAAAGACCATAAGGATTGGACCGTAGAGGAATGGAGTAAGGTAATCTTCTCTGACTAGTCAAATTTTCAGCTTTGCCCAACACCTTGTCGTCTAATGGTTAGACGGAGTCATTAGATTTGGTTCAGGTAATCACCTAATCAGTACCTCATTAAGTAAAATGAGGTGTGCCTGTGTTGGAATTTAACAGACACTGGAATGAAATGGCTGCCATACATGTAGAGATGCTGATTTAAGAAAAATTAGGAGTGGTCTCTTAATTTTTTCCAGAGCTGTTTATTAACCATTGAGTCACCTCATAAGTACTCAAATGTAAAGATATTTACTGAGTTCACACAAAGCATGATTCAACAAGACATTTGATAATAATGTAAAAGTGATATAATACAATTATTATGAAATAACTGAATCAGATTGTGGACACTTATACTCTTTTTAAACCTGTTTTCATTGTCCATGATCAGGTGCAGTTCTGGGTCCCAACAACAAAGGAAGGTGAAGATAGAATTGATGACCACTAAGACTCATTTCTGACAACAAGGAAGAGTAAGGTTTCCATTTTGCTTGTGTTATTGTATTTTGACAGTTGGATAATATTTCTTCTTGTTTCCTCAGTTTATAGTTAAAAAAAAACTTGTGATTTTTCACAATTTCTCACCATTAGAAGAAGCCAATGAAGAGTAAGGCATTAGTATTGGCTTATGTTCTTATATTTTAATTATTTGTAAAAATGACCAGTTTGATAATATCTCTTGTGATCAGTTGATAGTTGGATTTCAATTTCAGTGATTCGAGAAGGATATAACTCTATTAGTGGAAAAAGTAATTGTTTAGCCTGGTTATTGCCATTGAAGACCTGCAATTTAATTGTTGTGAACTAGGTGGGATTTCCTACTTTATCCTTCCTGCTTGTTTTCCCACAGTCCCACACATTTCTGATTTTAATTTCTGTACCGTTGACCAACTTGGGAGAGTGTGAGGTGGGTGATCAATAAAATGATTTTTTAATTACATACATTTTCTTGATTGTTTGTAAATGTTATATTCTTTTTTACTACATTTCATATGGGGCTCTTCTATATTATGTCATGTACTTTGTTAGGAGAAAATACCTGGACTGATGATCTAACAGTATTGAAATAATTATATCTGGAAAGAGATTGACAGAATAAATGTATACATAATACCTCACATGCTCACTGTAAAACTAAAGTTTGTTTAGAGCCCTGCTTGAATTGTGTTGTGCACCTTTAAGAGAGCATGGGACAGTTGGAGTGGATTAACACAAAGTTTGAGAGAAGTGTCATGTGAGATATGTTGACTGGACAGAAATTAACTTAACTGTACCTTTTCTAGCTGTAGGTATGAATGTACTAATTTTTAGTTGCAAAGAATTATCATGGCATATTAAAATACATGGTACAAAATATTGTTTCACAAATTACAAATGGGTTACTTTAAATAAATAGCATTTCAGGTTGTATTTATGTAAGATTATTATCTAACTGGTTCCAAATGTAAGTTACCTTGTCAGTATGCCGTGACAATGCAATATTGTTTGCTGGGAAATAACTACATGAGCAAAATATCTAATAGGGTTGACTATGTGGTTTGTGCTTTAAAAAGTGCAGGAGATTATATTGGCATGTACTTGAAAAATCAGCAGGAACATTGTGGAATGTAGGAATATAAGGCAGAAAACAAACTTGAGTTAACTCAGTCTTATTTTAAAAATAGAACCACCATGTTAATGGGATGTGGTTGATGCTGCAGAGGACCAGGAGTAGAAGGTAACAGGTAGGCTAGCTACGACTCGCTACGTCGTGGCAACGTAATATTGTTTGCTGGGAATCTCAATACCCTTTTCGAGTAATTGCCATTTATTTTTCAACAATGTTTTGAAGCAATTAAAAACATGAATAAAACACAAATAACTGAACAGGCTTAAGCATCATTAGATTTTGGGTTATGTTCAGATAAAAAGTCAGATTCTGGAAGATCGAGGTTTATTGGATTAATGGGAATGACTGAATATCTGACAGACCTTTAGGGTGTAATGTCCCAGCTAACAATAATACGTTGTCACGACATCGTGAGATGGTCACTTTTCGTAGCGCTTATGTAACTATCTGACGTCGCTACAACCAGAAGTGTGAAGTTCCTATTTTGGTTGCTACTACGTAACTTAGATACGCTGTAGCTTCGTCGCAGGTACTTCGTGACAACGTTATGTAATTAAGACTGCCTATTCGTCATTTGCCGACCATTGGAGTTTTTTGGTCATGGGGTTATTTTTGCATACTAATTGATTACTTATTTTGCAATCAATATAGCATAGCTATAGCAAGCTGGACTACCTTTTACCTTCCACTCTTAATCCTCTCTGAAGCAACATTCATACTGCATTAGCATTGTGGTTCTACTTAAATAATTAAAACAAATTATGTATACTTATTGATATTTATTTTTATTACTAGAATTACACTCTCCACTTAAAGCTCATTTGATCAGTGATGTTGCAAACTATTTTTATTGTTACTGCAATACAACTGTGTTCAAATAGTCTTGGCACCTTAAGAACATTATTAACATCTAATTAATTATATAATTAATTTGATAATAAAAACACTAACATAAAAGCAGTACATATGACTACACTACAAAATAGGAAGACTTTTTTCTACTCTTATGGGCAAAAGTTAAAGCTGGGATGATAGTTTCTCAAATAGTTTCTCTATTCCAATAGTTTCTCTATTTCGCATGAGATACGGTCGGAGAAAGAACCACACCAGCGAAAAGGAACAATACATTTTCTTTAATTTACTTTAGGTTTTCTTTACTCATAAAATAGACATACACAAGATAGTATTCACTCCTCCGTTTCACTCTCCACCTCCGGGACCTCCAACTCCGAGACCAGCTGCACCTAAACAAGGACAATCAATATGAACAGTTGTTTTTTGTGAACAGCCCTTCAAGTTTTTAAAAATCAACCAAAAAAGTAAATGACAACCATCTTACAAAAACTTATTCTAGCCTATTGAAACAGTGAGTGCATCCTCCAATCCAAACCACTTGCAGCACACCTTAACCACATTTTAATTGAGATTATGGCTGAATTTGTAAGGCCTTTTTTTCAGAATTGTTTTGGCAAGAAAAGGTGATCATGTGGCAGTAATCAGCTTTGAAGTGTAACCCCAAAGAAAAAGTATTTGTACTTGCACCTGCAGTTTACTATGAGCTGGGGCATGCTTCAGCACATTTGTAATTAGGTCCTCCACAAACTTCTCCCTTGACCCAGGCTGGCACCGCACGATAGCCCTTGTTGGGTGTAGAATAAAAACACAAATGTTTTGTCAGATTCTGTAAGTAGTATTGTAGTTCCAATAGACTTCACTGAACATAAAGTAGTGTTCTTTGAAATGTAAATGTTATGTTAAAGTAATGAATAAATCTAGCGAAAAGGGAAATTGAACTCATGTTTGATAACATAAAACACTGTACTGTTGAGAAAGGCCTTTTTCCCCCTTTTCCCACGCAGACTAAAGTGCTTCCAAACATAGCTGGAAGCAATGGTCCTCATTACACATCTAGCACAGTCTCCTGGGTTGACCCCGCCAATCAAGATGGTGAGTCTACACATATAGAGGTAACACAGAAATGGTCAGCTCAACATGAAGCTTTATTTGTTTATCAGCTGTGTATACTGTTAGGGCATTCAGCCCTTAGAATTTAGTCTAGAAAACAATGCTTTAACCCATTACGCACCAATCTCTTTTTGTATTCTGGCTGCTCTTGAAGCCATTTTTCCAAATCCAAAAACTCCTCCATAGTCTTGGCCTGGTCGATTTCCATAGGGGTCTCTCCTTGTCTAACCCCTCCCATATGTCTCATATGATGGAGAATCTCCTTCTGGTTCTCTATAACCACCTCCAGTTTTTGGATGAGAACGCGAAGTGTGTCTGTTTGAGATACACAAAAGGTTTAAAAGACAGAGATTAAAATCTATGTTAGAATGTGAGGAGATAAAGAGGATGAGTTTCTATGTGACTAGGATTGTGTCGTGAAGAAAAATCAATATACTATGGATTAACTTAAATCTCTGGCAGTGTGGCTGTATCCCCATTTGAGATGGGCGTTGAGGGTCTGCCATTTTCTGTGTGCACATATACAAGAAGACAAAATGCAAGCATTGAAGTTCCACACTTAGGTTCAGAAATTATGTAATTACGCACTACTGTGAAAGGTGGGTGACAACAGAATTCTATACGCTACAATCAACGGGCAACATTTGTTGGTGACTATAAAACACTTCAAACTAGAACAATGACATTTCAAAGATTTTCAAATAGTCTGATTAGAGCAAAATAATAAAGTAAAATATAATTATACCATCACACATGTCAAGTAAAGTTGAGGGTCCATCCTTTGATGTAGAGGGTCTATCATTTTCTGTGCGCATAAAATGCAAGCATTAGTATTAATTTGTTGTTGTTAAGTGATAACCAGAAGGTGCAGAATTACAACACACTGTCAATGCTCTTTTTAGGGCTTTGTTGATATTATGACATCTGTTATTTTTAAGGCTCCTGCAACAATTGTTAACTTACTTTTGGTGCTTTGCTTCAAAGGAAACTGTAAAAAAAACTAAAATACCCTCATCACTGCTGCTGTGTAAATATTTTTTTGGCCTTTTGGAGTTCCTTTTTTCAGGCAGAGTCTCATCTGAAGTTTCAACTGATGAGTTTGTTTCGGCTTTCAAACTCCTGATTGCCTTGTTAAAGTCACCTAACAAGAATTCAGAACATTAAGGGAAGTACAACTAGTACTTATATGACTAGTCGAAAACCATGTCACATGACGCATCTTGTTATTTTATTAATATTTATTTGCGGCATGTGAGGATCTAGCATGCATAGAAAATGGTAAAAAAAAAAAACTTTGTGACAATATTTAGTCAGCCATATTATGAAAACAAATGAATACAACTGTACCTGTACTGCCAAAGATTCTGACTTCCCTACCACACAAGCTTTCCAGATCAGGCAGCTCCTGTTTCTTTGCTGTCAGTGTCTGGTTGGTTGGTGGCCAGAAATAATATTTTGCAGAAATTCATATAAAATATTATATTATTTTTATTATATTTTATTTGTGACTTGTGAAGTACATAGTGGTTACTTAATTTATGGTCATTTTGCATTTCATCTTGTGATATGGTGCAGTGTGCTACAGTTGGTTGCCAGGATTACATTATGTTAACATTTATTATGGGAATTAAAATGTATGAAACTTGTTTCTACCAAAAAGCATCTGTGAGCACATATGCTACACAATACTGGTATGTCAGAATTCAACATTTAGAAAAAATTTTAATTTCCACAGCACAATATATTTCATGAAATGGCCAAACAAAAAATTAAGGTTAATAGCACTGAGAAATCTTATAAAATACAATTTCTTCCTCATATATCCAACATTCTGCCACTACTGCAACAGTTTTCTCTCCAGCAAACTCCACAACGAGGTACATACTGTTGATTTAATAATGATAAGTTAGTAAAAGACAACATCATTCGATGACCACTGCTGTAACGCTATGACATAAAATTCTGTGTTTTTACCAATTGACAACCAAACGTGACAAAAACTTGCAATTCCAGAGCTTCATCCAATCTTCAGAGAGTTCTGACCTCCCAATTCAGAAGTCAGCTCTGTCCGGCACAGTCTTAGACCTGATGTAGAACTGCCATAAAAATAGTGCTCGGTCCTGTCTCTACTCAAATGGCCCTCCTCCAGATCTCTGTGGTGGGTATCCACTTCATCACTGAGTTCCTCTTTTGATACTTGAACACCCCAATCAAAAATGAGCTGCATGGCCCCAAGAAAAGTGGTTCTGGGTGGCGGTAGACCCTGCATAGAACTTTTCCCTCATTCTCTACAATGTCCACAACCTCACAGCTCTGTCCGTCTTCCAACTGATGTTCCCCCACCCGTAGTCCAGGCCAATTGCTAAGATTTCAGTTAGGTCAGTCACTGTGTCTTCCAGAAAAGCAAGGTCATTTGGCTTTTTGGTCCCACAAGTCAAAGCAGTAGGAAAAATTGTGACTAGACTAAGCATTACTACACAGAGGATGGGCCACATGAACTTCCCAGAGCTTTTAAAAAGAGGCAGTCCATCAACATTAAAGGACAACTCCAGACTGTCAAGATCAGTCACAAGTTGAACAGGATAACGATCCAGGGTCTCAACTAACTTCTCCTTCAATGGGTAATGGAGATACTCCATGCCTGACTTCTCCATGGTTTTTACTTCTCTAGCTGTTCTTAGGAGTGTACGGGCAGTGGATGGCAGTTGTGGATGGCCATGGTTTTTTTAGCAATTTCAGTAACCCGTCCACAGCATTGTGCTTCACTTGGAACTCACTGGTCCATGTTGCCAGATCCTCAGCCAATGATGTGCCCTCAAAGATGACTTCCAGATCTGAGTCACTACTCATCTGGGGTGAATCCATGCCACTTTCGTAGATGTCGAGTGACTCCTTAAAATTATCTTCAACTGGCCCCCGCTGAGCAGCTGGCCAACATGAGGATACAGGACCTGAACGTCAGCATGAAGCCACTCAATTTAGTCAATAACTATCCTGAGGAAGAGTAAGCTCCTAGGGTCTGTTCAGCCTGCCTGTCTCTCTATCCAGCTGCTTGCCTCTCTGTCCAGCTGCATAATCTGTTTCTCTATAATGACTTGTCAAAGTCTAACACTATTCAGTGAAAGTAAAATATAAGTTCTAATATAAGACCAGAAGACATACTAAAAAAAAGTTCAAAGTTCAAAAGGTTTATTTGTCATTTGCAATAACAAGTTACGACAATGAAATGCTTCGTTTTCCTACTCCCGACAGTGCAGTTAAAAGTAATAGTAATTATAATTTAAAAAAAATAAGATAACACACTCAATCAGTAATAACACTAAACAAAAACACACATCAATAATAATAACTATACAACTATACAACAAAGTTGAGCAGCCTTACAGCCTGTGGAAAGAAGCTGTCCCGTAGCCTGTTTGTTTTGGACTGAATACTCCTGTACCTTCTGCCTGACGGCTGCTTGGTAAACAGTCCGTGGCATGGGTGGCTGGGATCTGCATAGTGTTCTTATTATCATAGTGTACTTATTATTAAATGTGCATAGTGTACTTATTATCAATTCTTACATGGATTTTTATATGGTATACATTTTAAATGTCATACATCTTCAGAAGCTTACATAATGCATATGCCAAAAAGTTATGTGTTTGTTTTGAGTCAGGGTAAAATATAAGACTAGGCAGGTTACTCATGATCATTCATACTATGCAGTAGTCTTTGAATTAAGCTTTTCTTTTGTTATCTGCATCTTGCTTGTAAACTGTTGTATGTTGTACTGTTGTGGACAATCTTTATAGTATTAACTTCGCTCTTGCTTCCGGTAACCTTCTCATTTACCTTTATGTTGATGACACTATTCTGGTCTTCACTAATCCGGTCCTTTGTTGAACAATGCTTTAATGATGGAAAACATTCTTTCCATAATTTCCAACTTCTCAATTCTAGCAAGACTAAATGCATGCTTTTTAACTAGAAGCTCCCCATCCTTGCCTGCCTTACCGATATGGTCACAGTAGACACATCTGAATTGAGTAAGTTGACACAAGTATGTAGGTATATGTTTAGATTGCTCACTCTCCTTTCAGACCCACATTAACCACCTCCAATCTAAAATCATATTTAGAATTGAATTCCTGTACTGCAATAAATCCCTTTTCACTCATACTGAAAAAAAAATATGACTCTCCTATCATTCTTAGACTTTGATGTAATTTGCAGGGTTGACACCAATGATTTGCTTACCTTAGGTATTAAAATACTATCCAGGCACTTCATCTCTCAATCTCATCACAAAAGTGATGCCACTCATGGTGTAATTCATTTTTAGATCTGGACCTATGTCACCTAAGGTTTTAGACTATTGGTATAATTACGCAAAAAGGCTCGAGGGGGTGTGGTATATGGTAAATATACCATGGCTAAGAGCAGAGTTATTGGATACAGTGCTTAGCTGTGGTATTTATCACAAACCCCTGAGATGCCTTACTATTATAAACCAGTTATCAAAGTAATTTGAGAAGTTATGTAAAATCATACCCATGGTATACAGTCTCATATACCATGTATATCCATCAATCAGCATTCAGGATTCAAACCACATGGTTTATTTTCTTTAATCCAACCACCTAATTTGCACAATATTGTGTGTGTTTCTATGTGTAACTTTGTGTTCCTGGTCAAAGGTTGCGATTGCAAATAGGACCAACTGTAGGATACTGTACTGTTTGGTGGGATAGGATGTAGTTCAATGTGAGTGTGTGTAGTTCCATGTGAGTGTCTTGTTAAGGATTGGCAAACTGCATAACACAGAAAAAACCTGAAGTTTGCAATTTGGCCTTGTGTATTATTACAACCCTGTGGCTGGTTGCTCAGAAATGTTGACTCTAAATAATAATCCATACTGTTAAATATACCTACTGTTAAAATGTTTTTCCTGTCAGTGTATTTACAAAAATACAAACATGTACGTGAAAATATCCTTTTATTACAGTTTATTTCCTCAACATAGTATTTACATATATACACATGTATGTACAGGAATGTGGCCAAAACTATATTCTGCAGCAAAAGTGGGAACACGGTTCACAATAGATCTTCTGTAACACCAATTATATATATTTTATATGCTGTTTAAATACTTACTTTAAATATTTACTTTTGGCTCGCTGTTGGTATACAATTGTGATGAATACGTGAAATTACGTGGCTCTGATGTGGTGAGGAAGAAACCAAAAGCTGGTCTTTAGATTACGTTGCCACAATGTTGGAGGACGGTAAGAAAGTGACCAGATGCAGTGCTTATTATATTACCTTCAAATTACGTTGCCAATACATCTTGGGAAGGTCACGACATGACCAATCCGTGACGTCACAGTTGGTCGTGGTTACGTAACGTGTTTGCTGGGGTAGAGATGTAGCCCAATCATATTGAAGTAAAAAGCAATGGTTTAGAAACCCATTTCCAAAGGCACTGTGGATTACACAACCCATAAGGTAAAATGCGAATTCCGTTTTTGGCCAGCTATGTAAACTCTAACATTGATTGATCCCGCAAAAGGTGTTCAGTTGGTTATAGGCTATTCCTATTTGTTTTCCAATGCCTCTTAATATGAAAGTAATCTAAAAGTAATCAGATTACGTTACTGAGTTTGAGTAATCAAAAAGTTACGTTACTGATTACAAATGTGGACAGGTAACTTGTAACTGTAACAGATTACATTTAAAAAGTAACCTACCCAACCCTGACGAGATTGTTGTTAGCCTGGAAGTTTTTTAAATTCGCCAGGTTTTGCTTTGTTTGGTGTACGCTTGGGTGAACGCATTCATTGCGTCGTTAATGTGATTCTCTGGCGAGGCCCACTCTTTCGGCCTTTGCCAAAGAGCCGACTCCACAGGATTGTCATTTGTTATCCCCTGTTGTGCTATTAGCTGGCACACATGGAGATAATCGTCTGATAACTTAGGATTCTATACGAGCATAATGTCCTAACTTTAATCCGAGTGATAAATTGGAAATTGGTACAATGATGCTTTCCTAATTTGGTAACATATAGTCTCGTGGTTTCATTATAACAGGTTCAAATATTGTGTTTCTCCTTGTATGGAGTAGTAGAATGAAGAACCACGTGGTGATAGTCTTTAACGTTAAGAAAACACACTGTTTCCCATGAAGACTGTAATTGCATCCAATATGGCCACGACCTGCAACAGAGTGTAAAATAGCTGAAGCACGTTTGTTCCCCGTGATAAAATTAGATGGTCTGTTTTGAACTAGTTTTTCTACTAGTTTTTCATTGTGTTTACCAATGATAATTGAGAATACTTGTGTTTGAAATCCGACGCTTGATACTCGTTGATGGACATTAAATTCTAAAACGGTAAACTGACAACTAGTGTAGCTTGATGTGACTGTGTTTAAAGGTCTAGATTGAGTGTCCTTGGGATTGCTCACTGATGGTATCTTGATTTCAGTGACATCATGCATCTGTTTTCTGTTAACATCGCCTTTCTTGAGATTTTTTTTCTTAAAAGGCCTCTACCGAAATTTCCCATTAACTCAAAGTAGCTTATTACTAAGGGTTAAATTCGAGTGTTCAGACTGGTCTCACCTGTGGTAATTTCCCCAACATGAGTATATTCAGTTTTGGGATAATCAAACGTTAAGTGCAAGCTAAATATATTTTCCTCTCATTAGCTTTCATGTTGAAATGTATGGTTTTGAAACCAACTTGTACTGGGGTTAGAGATCTAAAGTCATCCCCCATTGTTAATAATTACAACAATCTTGATGTCGATGCATGAAATATGCATGAAAGTTGTGATTTTGGTTTTGATTTTCTTTTTTCATGTCCATTCTGTCTACTGCTTTCTCTCATGAGTCATTTTGTGACTTTATGATGTGAAAGCAGGGGGGAATGTATGATATGATAAATTATGATGAAAAAGAGCTGACCTAAAAGTTCAGAGTGAATTAAATAGGTACTTAAAGAGTTACATGAAGAATTCTATTTTCCTGTTTGCATAGTTTTAACAGAAAATTGGCATCTGTTAAAATTGGCATCCCTTAGTGTCCATTCACAGTTTTTGTTTGTTTGATGTAAAATCTAACATGATTATGGTTGAGTAGAATTTGATTTGGTTTAACAAAGTAAGAACTAATTTGTTGGGATGAATAGTGACTATGAGAATGTGACTGTTCAGTTTGTTTGTTTGATATTTGATAAGAAGTAATCATATTAATCTCATGCATTATGGAATAAGTGGGTAAAAAGGTGCAGGGAGCCCATTTTTGTTATTCCTTACATGTTTACTAAGTTTTGCTATGTTTTAATTGAAACTGAGAAAATAATTCTGCGTCAATTTCTGTTCTCGAAAACCATGTTGAGAAGTTTACTTGCTCTAAATTGTAAAAGAGACAGACCCCAAAAGCCCAGACCCCTGGAGTGCACTACTCACCCACACAAACACCAGTGGGGGGTGGTTGTGTAAACTGAGTTTTAGACTCATTTGAACTTTTTAGAAAAGAAACAGACTTACTGGTGACATTATCAAAATTGTTATTCTAATTCGGCTACAGTGAATACTTCATGTTCACTATTCTGGTTTTGACTGGTTACGACCATCAGTTAGCTCTCAAACATCAAATAGGTTGAAAGCCAAATTAACAATGAGACTTTCTTTAATGTAGAGATTTTTAAGAGAAAACCGTAAATATCACATTGAGAGTTTATCTAGAATCGATGGGAGTTGAATAGTACCAAAAATATAGGAATTGTATCTGGATTCTTTATTTCCCTGTGTAAAAATTTAACATATTTATAGATCAAGATTGGGTCACTCACTTTTAATCAAGACCCTCACACCCTGCTTCAGGGCAAGCTCTGGTGAGATAGGACATTGGGGGGTCATGTTTTATGACAGGATTACAGTGTCTTGTGTCAGTGCTTAGGAGAAACTGACACTATGCAACATTTGGTGGAGTAATTAAAGGTTAAATAACAGTTGTGTTAGCTGAGCTTCAAGATGGTGTGAAATGTTTTGATTTGCAATAAGGTATTTAATCATCATTTATGTGAAGCAAATGTGAATTTGATTGTAGTTCCGAGACAAAACAATCAGATGTAATTATATATCAACTGAGATCTGGTTAGATGATGACTCTTTGACTATTTGAGAGTACTCTACTTCAACGCACGCAAACTATGTTAACTGATGATGAGTAATTGTAACAGTAATAGGAAATTGTGTTCTTCTGTTCTTGTAGTTTTGTTATTTGTTGGTTGTTAAACCAACTATAGAAAAGAGTGGAATTGTTATTTTTCTGCACTAGCAGAATAGAAGCACCAGAAATGTTAGTGTTTTAACTATATTGTTACTGTTTACAACTGTTCTAATCTATTTAGACAAAGGAAACAGAAAGATGTGGCCTCCCCTGGATAGGGCCACAGTGTCACTGGACCCCCCTGTCTCAGCCCCAAGGTCTTACGCTGCTATATTATTGTGCTGGGGGAGTAGGGTCAGTTCTCCTTTTCCACTATAAATCCTTGTAGATCTAAGGAATGCATTTTCTAAATTTTTCCTGTCTCCTGCCGTTTTAAACTCACAATTTCAGCTGCCACTGTGCTGACACCCCCCTCCTCGCCCGTATTGTCCTTGTCCATCTGGTCATGCTTCCGACCTGGGCTAGGTTTAATAGACTCTGGACTCAGCCCACATGCATTTATTAATTATTACAATTTGTACTCTTCATATGTTCACCCGGTACAGCCAGAAGAGGACTGGTCACCCCTCTGAGCCTGGTTCCTCTCTAGGTTTCTTCCTAAATTTCAGCCTTCTTAGGGAGTTTTTCCTAGCCACTGAAATTCAACACTACTGTTGTTTGCTCCTTGGGGTTTAAGGACGGGTGTTTTGTAAAAGCACTTTGTGACAACTGCTGATATAAAAAGGGCTTTATAAATAAATTTGATTGATTGTTTGATAGATTTTGGATATACAGGTATACAAGTTTAAGTGTTTGGTAGGACTGTGTTCTAATGCATTAACAAGAAGCAACAAGCTAATGTAATGGACATATTTCTGATTGTGTACTGTGCAGCTGTAACTAATCTTCTCAAGGAGAATTCACTGACAGATACAGGACACTTGAAAGCGATTCAGCGATAAAGGACTGGTTGGAGCTCAAAGACTGAGTTTGGCTTAAAGGACAATTGTGAGGTGGGCTAAGATAAGATGGATCACACGCAGACTGTTCCACCACTGCAAGAGGATTCTATTCCTGGGGTGCAGCGAGTCCCCAGTAATGCCTGGTTCCTGACAGCTGGACTAATTCTAGTCCTACTGATTCTGCCACGAGAGGAAGAAGGCAACCTCCAACCAACGGGGGAGGCTAAGGAAAGCTCCAGTTCTGAACAACGTTTACTGGGGCGCGGAAAGACCAACTGCACGACATCATGCCACGCTGGTTGGGTCCATACCAGGTAGACCTCATTTGCTGTCCAGGTAGCTGAGAGAGGAACCTGGGGATGCCATGCACGCTACAGGAGTAGCGTGCATGGCGTCGCTACAGAAATCTTTAGTTTTTAACGCTACAGGAATCTTTAGTTTTTAACGCTACAGGAATCTTTAGTTTTTAAAGATTAGGCACGGTGAACTGAAGTCACAGAGGGCAAAAGTGAGGTTTTTTGGTGCTAGTAACCGTCACCTGGCCTGCAGCCTTAGAGCCCTCAGACAAAACTGGTCATCTCGGCATTCACGAAGGAGAGCACACAGATTCTCCTGACCTGGCTGATAATGTAGCTAGAATGGAGACAACTAGAGCTGTGTCATCGTAACCCGTATTTGAACTCTGAAGGACAACACCTTGGAATATACTTCTGACTTTTACAGTTTGCAAGCAAGCAAGTTTATTTATATAGCACAATTCATACATCGAAGCAATGCAATGTGCTTTACAAAGAAAAATAAAATAAAAAAATATATAAAAATACAATACCATAAAAACAAATACTCAAATTAAAACATCAAAACAAATAAAAACAGCATAATAATAAAAATACAATAAGAAAACATAAAGATTTTAAAAAAGATTAAAAATGGGATAAAAACATAGGAAGCTATGAGGCTAAACAGTGTGGTAAGTTTAAGTGCTCAGTCGTAGGCACGTGAAAAGAGTAGTGTTTTTAACCTGGATTTAAAAATGGACACGTTTGGGGCACGTCTAAGATCTTCTCGTAGTTTATTCCAGTTGTGTACAGCATGTGTGCTAAATGCAGCTTCTCCATGTTTAGTCTGGCCTCTGGGCTCTACTAGCTGACCTGTGTTCATGGATCTAAGAGCCCTGCTCGGTTTATATTCTTCAAACATATTAGAAATGTATTTGGGTCCTAAACCATTCAGAGATTTATAAACTAAAAGCACCACTTTGAAATCTATTCTGTAACTGACTGGAAGCCAATGTAAAGATTTAAGAACTGGAGTGATGTGCTCTGTTCTCTTGGTCCTGGTTAACATTCTAGCAGCCGCATTCTGAATGAGCTGCAGCTTGTTTTACAGTCTTTTTCGGGAGTCCAGTTAAGAGGCCATTACAGTAGTCAACCCTACTAGAGATAAAAGCATGGATGAGCTTCTCTTGGTCTTTTTGGGACACTAAGCCTTTGATTCTGGCTATATTTTTTAGATGATAGAATGCTGTTTTGGTGACTGCTTTGATATGAATGTTTAATGTGAGGTCTGAGTCTATTAGAACACCAAGATTACGCACTTGATTTTAAGGGCCCGAGAGTCTAGCTCTTTACTAATACTTGTTCTTTTATTTTTGTTGCCAAACACAATAATCTCAGTTTTATCTTGGTTTAATTGTAGACAATTTTGGTTCATCCAGGTATTTATGTGCTCTATACAGTGACACAGAGAGTCTATTGAGCTGTTGTCATACGGTTCGAGAGCCATATATATTTGAGTATC
>JACXGI010015723.1:0-17006 GCA_016801175.1 Esox masquinongy | reverse complement strand
CTCTCTCTCTCTCTCTCTCTCTCTCTCTCTCTCTCTCTCTCTCTCTCTCTCTCTCTCTCTCTCTCTCTCTCTCTGCACTTCCTCTCCTAACTCTGTCGAGTCTCTTCCTTTCTATACTCCACCTCTTCCTCCCTCTCTCTCTGACCCACCACACTGATGATCTTTATTCTTCTGAGGGAGAATAAAACCCTAAACGAAAAACACCGGACCTCTGTTGGCCGTGTTCCGTTTTAATCCTATTTCGGGAAAAGCATGTAGCTACAGGACGGACCGTGCCAGCGTCCTGGGCCCCGAGAAACCTGCCACGTGGCAGGGGAGCATCCGTGCCCGCCTTACTTGCACATGGCACCCCAGCTGAGGCTCGTGGCTATGGCGTTTTCTCTTCTTTTTTTTTTGTACCTCACGTGGACCATGTTGGAAGCCGCGCAACGGTCCGCATCTGAGGTCTGCGTGGGAGAGGTGTGAAAACTCTCGTGCTTGCTTTTGCTTCTTCCCACTGGCACGGTTTTCCCTCTCTGTCCCTGGCGGAAGTTGGCTAGCTCCCTGTCATGGGTTCAGTTTGTCATGTGGTTGTGGTCAGACCTGGGCTATATTTCTGTTCCAGCTACCTAGCTGAACTCTTCCTTGCTCACTGACTAAGAGACACAGCGAATTAGCGGTAGCCACAGTATTTCTGTGGTCGAGTGTTCTGTGATGTTTTTTTTTCTCTTACTCTCTCAGTTAGGGAGACCGTTATAATGGCAATCAATCAGTATCGCCAAATTATGGGCAAAAATGTGTACATTATGGGCCAATTCCTTTATTATGTCCGATTGATTGAATATGCGTCCAATGTTATCCAGTCATTTGTACTAAAATAGTTTTGGCTTAAGACATGCTATGGTTATATTGTAATCTCTGCTGCAGTTTTGCTGATAAAGTCTAATACTTTAACAGCATGAATATGATTGCAGAAAGACTGTGTAGGTACTTTATTTCATATATTTTTTTCTTTTTTTTAGCTTTTTTTGGGTGATTCTAGTTATTATAATATATGAAAAGACAAATTTTGTATCATTTAACATAAAATGTGATTAACTGTACACAGGTACAGACATGACAAAACATCAGCATCGGTCTCTTTCCTTCTCACTCTTTGTTCTAAGTATTTCTGTCTGCCTAGCTACCTACATACCAAGCCTGTCTCGTGTGTTGATCTGTCTGTGTTTCTGGTTGCCTGCCCGCGGCTCCAAAGTGGCGCCTCTCTCTGCCTCTCTTTCTTTCTTTCTTTCTCTCCCTCCCTCTCTCTCTCTCTCTGCGTGGGACCAGCTGAGGCGCAGTAGGGGCAGAGCAACATTCCATCCTGGGCACCTCATAGGCAGGAAGCGGTGCCAACCATGCAGGCACACTGCCCACCCCCCCCCGACCCTTCAATTCCTTTCCATTCCCCTGACCCCCTGCCAGAACCCCTGCCAGCTCCTGCCCTGCAGTAGTGCCTCAGGATGTTCTGGGTACAATATACTTCAGCTCCCATAAATCTATTTATTTTTTTGGTCATTGGTTCTTTCCTTTTTACCCCCTCTTTCGCTCTTACTCATCATAAACCCGACTCACTTCTCAGAGGTTTTCTCATTTGCAACCAGTCTCTCTCCTTCGCAATATCTCTCCCATTCTCCTTCAATCTCTTCATCTGTCACATGTCTCCGTTCACCATCCGAGTCGCGCTCACTTTGCTTTGAGGCTCGTCCCTCAGGCGGGTATCTAAAAAAGAGCTAAAGGGGGGAGGGAAGGATGGGGTAGCGCGTCGTCTCTCCTCCGCTGTCTTTTCAATGGCAGCCACGCTGTATCACGCAGATTCAGGGGTAATGCCTCTTTGAAGCCCATGAAGAGGCTATACGCCATTCTCCCCTGAAAGGGCTGTTTACATAAACTTAAAGTGGCTTTTTTCCCCCTCAAATAGATGGACGTTAGATGAAGCTGACATTCATGCCCCCCCCCCACCCCTCGCTTTCTTCCTGACACGGTGGAAGGACACTCGTCGTGTTTTCTTTGCCTTTTCGGCCCTAACGGTATTACCGGCCCGGGCGCTGTTGAATGGCTCCCGTTTCAAAGGCCGTGCTATCTGCGACCGTCCAGATTGAGGCTCATTGTGTAGGGGCTCAACTCACAGGGGTGTGAAGTGTGTGCGCGTGTGTGTGTAACATGGATCGTAGATGACCTGGGGACCTCAGGCAGCGGAATTCTGGCGTGCCATGAAACGACGACTAGAAAAGGGAGAACGGTGGACGGCCGAAGGGGTCTGTTCTGTTACACACCTTTACCGGGGACCCCTTTACGGAAGTCCTGTTTCAGCACACGTAGATATGACGCTCAGTTTCTACCACAGATGTCTGAGCGACAACAGGAGTGAGAGTCACGATACATTCCGCGAACCGGTTACACACCCTTTCCATTCACATTAAGCAGCTGATTGAGCGTTACTGCAGCGAGTGCGACAATTTCTATGCTTTCTCATTCTGTCCCCATCGTGGGAATGGAAATCAAAACCCTGGTCTTGCCAGTGGCTAGCTCTACGGGTCACCAGCGCGCGCACGCACACGCACACGCGCACACACACAACTCTATACCATTTTACCAAGTACAACATCCCGCACGGTCTGCCTCCCAACGAATCCGCTGGCGGAAGTACACGACTCTCGACCGTTTGCTTGCCGCTAAGAACCGAAACCAAGAGCTCAGAAGCCGCCACACTGCCCAGCTAGCATGTTACCAAAGTTACCCCCTTGCTCGACGTGGGCATCAGCAAACCCAGCCAGCGCTGCCAGCCTCGCAGCACAGGACAGATTGTGAACTTTAACGCGCCCGTCAGATTAGGCTATATTTGTCTCTCGCACTGGGCTGGGCCCGTTCCCAACGTTGTCCTGGCTGTCATGAGCCACCGGCGTTCATTTTAATGGTGTAGTAGAGTAGAGGTTCTGGCAAGTGAGAGAGTTGCCTATTTCTAGCATCTCGAGTCTCATTCAAGCTACAGGCAGGAACCGTGCTGTGCTGCCCGTTTTGTATCCGCATCGTCCCATCCGGCACGGCGCCAGCGCAACCACAGGGCCCGTGGCCAGGACCAGGCCGCCCCGGCCCAGTGCAGCTCTGCTCGACTTGGCTCAGTTTAGCGATTTATATTGCGAGCGAAAAGTTCTAGAGACGTTCCTTCCCTGGAACTTCTCTAGAACTTCTCTAGAAGTCCTTGTTCAGTTGTAATGTAAAATGTAGAACCGCTTTCCTTCGTGAAATATTCGTTCCAGTCAACGAACTGGAATTCGGAAACAATAGCGTGAATCCAGTTGGTCTGGTTCCAGCAGATATGCTTACCTTGCTTGCCTAACCAGGCGAGCCCAGTTCTGATGGACTGGATCAGGTATTGTCACACCAAGCCATCTTAAAATGAACACGCTAATTGTTAATCCAAATGACTGAAATGTCAAATGCAGTACGAGCTCCAGGCTGTTGTTACCATGCAGGACGTTGCCCCCTGGTGGACGGCATCCAGGTGTCTAATCCTTTCTTCTTTGTTCCTCCATGTGTTTGGCCGCAGAAGAGCCCCGCCGGAATGGCTCAAGCCACATCCATTGCATCGGCTTGCCTAATCCCCTGTCGGAAGCCATGTAGACTAGCGGCTCATGTTGATAAAACAAGCCCCCACTGGAATTTTAGGGACCAGGGATGTGATGCTTTCTATGAAATGGGTCCAGACAGCCAGTCATGGTACGCGAACCGTGTCTGTGTGGAGAGTGCATCTAGTTGAAGTATAAATGCATTGTGTTGCGTTGTATAGTGCGGGACGCTGCTCTGTGACGGAAATACACGACTAAACTTTTACCTGAGGTCTTGTGCACAGATCTGTCGTTACATTAGAAAGGTCCTATTCAAGTGTAATTCATTGAACTAATATAGATTTTTATTTATATGTTTATATATAACACGGTTCATCTTTACAGTATGATAACCAGTGTCTGTGTGTGTGTGGTGAGTTATTTGCGAACCGTATGGGTTCGCTGTATATTGAAAACACATTGTTCAACCCACTGTTGACGTCTCTGATTCATCAAGCAATCACCTGTAATTTTATCACCGCCCTCTTAGCACTCCTTTAACTCGTCTCCATCTGGATGCATTAGGTTAAATCCCGCATTGATTTCTTGTTTTTCGTTGTCGGCGGTACCAAGTGGCCGTTTGCGCGCGCGCGTGCGTGCGTGCGTGTGTGCGTGCGTGCGTGTGTGTGTGGGGGGGGGGGGGAATATCGCTTTAGCCATTATATCTATCGATCCAGTCTGCATCTATGCAACACCACTCCTTACTTAGGGAGAGTGGCAGGAGAAATACAGACTGGCAGAGGGATGGGGTGAATGGGAGAAGATCGTGGGAAGGGATGGAGGAAATGAGACAAGGGCAGAACAGAGAGCGCGACTGAAATCAAATGAAAAGGTACATGCATCTCTCACTCTCAGATGTTCACACCACTAACATCCACTCGCACCCCCGCCCCCATCCATCCAGGTTCTGATCCGCGTCATCGACACCAATAACCACCGGCCGCAGTTCTCCCAGGCCCGCTACGAGGTGCGCGTGTCCGAAGACACGGCGCCGGAGACCGAGGTGCTCCGCGTCGGCGCCACGGATGAGGACGAGAAGAACAAGCTGACCTTCACCCTGCTGAGCAGCACCGACCCGTTCAGCCTGAAGAAGTTCCGACTGGACCCGGGCACCGGCGCCCTCTACACGGCCGAGCGGCTGGACCACGAGACCATGCGGCGCCACACCCTGACCGTCATGGTATGTGACTTTACGTGTTTTGCATAATGCTATCGCCATGATCATCGCCGTGAGTTGTCATTTAGCGGAGGTGTAAATGTCAACGGTGTGTGCTTGGTCTAAATTAGAATTGCGGTGCTAAGTAAAGCTACCCGTCCTCCATTTATTGACAACTCTAAATAGATGTTTGCTTTTATTTCCTTCTGATGTGGTCATATAGTCAGCTCAACACTTTTTGTGAAACTGATAGTATATTCACTGCATACTGTGTTCCAACTCAAGGAGCTGAGCCAGTTTCAATGCATCACATCTTTATTGCCATAGAAACAGAACTGGTAAAAGGAATGTGACTCTTCTAATAGCATATAATAAAGGTTTGATTCTGTGCAGTTCTCTCTGTTGAGAGAGTGAATTATCTCTGCTACTCAACCAATGTATTTAGATGCTTCAATACATGTTCTGATAGCATATTAAGAAATATTTATTTCTGTGATGTCATCAATGAGAAAATATTTGTGTTTTCAGAACAGTTCTGCCTCTTCAGACATTGTGTGTTTCTCAATCAACCAATCTTTAATTCCAACATATAGGCAGTAAGCATGTATTGGTTGGTATTTGCCGTTTTAAAATGACTTTGGCCACTCTTCCATTCATTCTTTTCTTGTTTGGTTCACTGGGAATTGTCACGTCCCTTTCCAAATAAAAGGCAGGTATTTTTTTCATAATTTCATGAGTTTGTCATTTTAATTGCATCACTGCCTGGGGACAGAATTGTGGGTTTCTGATTATATTATTTCTCACTCCGTATCCCTATCGGCCTCTCCCTGCTTTCTCCCTCCCTCCCTCTTTCTCTGGCTCTCCCTCCTACCCCGTACCAGGTACGTGACCAGGACATACCCGTGAAGAGGAATCTGGTACGCGTCATTGTGGATGTGGAGGACGCCAACGACAACCCCCCTTGGTTCGTGGGCTCGCCCTACTCTGGACGTGTCTTTGAGTCAGCCGCTGTAGGATCGGCAGTCCTCCAGGTCACGGCTCTGGACAAAGACAAAGGCCAGAATGCAGAGGTCATCTACAGCATCGAGTCAGGTAGGCTAACGCTAACAGCCCCACAGGCGCTAGTCTGAGATCTCAGGAGTGGTGTGACAATGCTGATCTCGGGTCAGGATAGCAATAGCCACGATAATGGTAACCGTTAGAATGAGATGAGAAGCCGGTCCTAGATCTGTGGGGAAACGTCACCACGTTCTTAACATGTCAGCCATGATGGCATTGTATTCTGGCAAATAGCCTGGGTGAAATGTATGCAGGGCATCCAGAAGTTCACTGCCCACAGGCCCTCGTCATGAATGGCATAGTTCACACACAGCAGGAGGACTTGGACAACCTTTGTCAGAGGATCTCCATCTGTAGGAGTTTGACCCTATGCCCCCTCTGAATTTCCCATCGTTGTTTTCCCTGTAAATAAGCTGTGTTTTGGGAGGGGAGTCCGCCATGTAGACATTGGCTAGATTCTTTGTTGAGGATGTACATTTTTCAGATAGTTGAAATGACTCAAGCTAATTGAAATGGATCTTACCCGAGAGTGAATCAGGTTTTAAAGTAGCTGTAGACTGGTATAGAATGTTAAAGGGGAAAATGTGATACAATAGAGTATCACAATATTATTTTTGTCAATATCATATTGATTCCATGACTCTAAAGTATCGATTCTCTAAAAAAGAAGCTTGAAATTAGACTGTAGCGTTAATCTTTTGGAGATGTACACATTTTAAAATGGAATAAAAATCAATGTCATAGTAACTACACCAATATATCTCTTCTTGTGTTCTTTTTTTGGCGGAACAGGAAACATTGCAAACTCATTTGCTATTGACCCGGTGCTTGGAACTGTTACTGTGGCCAAGGAGCTGGACCGAAGCAACAAGAACCAGTTTGAACTGGCTGTGAAGGCAACCGACAAAGGAACGCCCCCACTGACCGCCACAGCAACAATCCACATTGATATAACTGTGTCGGACAACGCTACTCCAAGATTCACTGAGAAGGAGTTCTCTGCTGAGGTCAGCGAATCAGCCCCCCCTGGCAGCTTCGTCACTCTGATCTCAGCAACCAGCCAGTCATCTGTGTTTTACCAAATCAAAAGCGGAAACACTGACAGTGCCTTTGATATAAATCCAAACTCTGGTGTTGTTGTAACTTCAAAGGCTTTGGACTATGAGATGACCCCAGAGTACAGACTGATCATCCAGGGCACGAACATGGCGGGTCTTGCGAGCAACACCACTCTGCTGATTCATCTAAAGGACGAGAACGATAATGTCCCTGTTTTTCTCCAGCCAGAGTTTACAGGCATGATCAGTGAGTCAGCTCCGGTCAATAGTGTAGTCTTGACCCCAGACAACACCCCGCTGGTCATCCGTGCCTCAGACGCTGACCGTGAAGCCAATGCCATGCTTGTCTATCAGATCGTTGAGCCATATGCCCACAACTACTTTGCCATCGACTCTAGTACGGGTGCCATTAGAATAACGACTGCTCTGGATTACGAGCAGAAAAGCGTGTTCCGCTTCATCGTTCAGGTCCACGACCTCGGAATGCCACGTCGGTTTGCGGATACAGCTGCCAATGTGACCATCAATGTCATTGACGTCAATGACAGCCCACCACAGTTCACGCAACTGCTCTATGAAACAACAGTGATTGTACCAACTTACAAAGGCGTCAAGGTGATCAAAGTCAACGCCTCGGACGCCGATTCAGAACCAAACTCCAAGTTATTTTTCTCCATCTCGGAGGGAAACATTGGGGAAAAATTCAAGATGGATCCCAACACGGGCGTTATCACCATCCAGAACGTCACTCAGCTTAGAAGTAGATACGAGTTGAGGGTTAGGGTATCGGATGGTAGGTTCGCCAACACTGCGTCAGTAAAGATTAATGTCCGGGAAAACAAAGAGAGCAGCTTGAAGTTCACAAGGGACACCTACAAGGCTTACGTCCAAGAAAACTCATCTGAGAAGAAAACATTAGCGGTCATTGCCGCTGTTGGGAGCCTTGTCAATGAACCCCTGTTCTATTCCATTCTGAACCCAGACAAGAGGTTTGAAATCAGCCACACATCTGGGGTGGTTTCAACAACAGGGATACCCTTTGATCGAGAGGCGCACAGCGCTTTTGACATTGTTGTAGAAGTAACAAGGGAGGACGCTTCCGCTGAAGTTGCCCATGTTCTGGTGATGGTGTCTGTAGAAGACATGAATGACAACCAGCCCATGTTTGTAAACCTGCCCTATCATGCCTTGGTCCAGATTGACGCAGAGGAGGGGCAGGCAATCCGACAAGTTACTGCAGTGGATGGGGACATTGGTCACAATGCGGAAATCCAGTACTATCTGAAAGAACACCACAAGCACTTCCAGATAAGCCGCTCAGGAGAAATCTCTCTCAAGAAGCAGTTTGACAAAGACTCTCTCAATACCGAGTTTGTTGTCCACGTGGTGGCCAAAGATGGAGGAGAACCGTCCCTTTCGGCAGAAGTTGAAGTGCCTATAACTGTAGTCAACAAAGCAATTCCAGTGTTTGAGAAGCCATTCTACAGCATCGAAATTCCTGAGAACATCCAGTTACATACACCTGTCGTTCACGTTCAAGCTTCCGACTCTGAAGGACCCAAAATAGTATATACTATCTCCGAGGGAGATCCCTTTGGTCAGTTTTCCATCAATTTCAACACAGGTGTCATACATGTAGTCCAACCTCTAGATTTTGAGAGCCACCCAGCTTATAAATTAAGTGTGACAGCCACAGACTCATTGACCGGTGCCCACTCGGATGTCTTTGTCGATATCATTCTGGAAGATGTCAATGATAATCCCCCTGTGTTCCAACTAAAGTCCTATAATGCAAGTGTTTCTGAAGCTTCTTTCATCGGCACTTCAGTTTTGCAAGTTTCTGCCACAGACTACGACACTGGCAACAACAAAGTGGTCTTCTACCAGTTAGTTGAGGACGAGGAAAAAAGCTCTGACTTCTTCAGCATTGACCGCGACTCGGGTATAATCGGGACCATCCGCATGCTCGACCAGGAGGATAAGCAGCAACATAAGCTGACAGTCCGTGCTGTGGACGGAGGAGTGCCTGCCCTTTCCACCGATGTCACAGTGACAGTAGACGTCAATGACCTGAATGACAATGCTCCAGCATTCACCGAGAGTGTTTATGAAGCCACGGTAAGCGAGTTGGCGCCCCGTGGCCATTTTGTCACTCAAGTCCAGGCATCAGACGCTGATAGTTCAGATGCCGGGAGGCTTGAGTTCTCCATCCTGTCTGGCAATGAAGACCAGAACTTTGCCATGGATAAAAACACAGGAGCCATTTTCATCTCTAAACACCGCAAACTAAAGATGGATCCTCTGTATAACCTTAAGGTGTCTGTGTCAGACGGTGTGTTTAGGAGTTCAGCCATGGTTAAAGTGACAGTCAGCGGTGCCAATTTCCATAACCCCACCTTTCCCCAAGTCGACTATGTGGTTGAACTTGTGGAAAATTCACCGGTCGGCACATTAGTTGTTGAGGCCAAAGCCACAGATGAAGACGATGGCACATATGGCCACCTAACTTACCACATCGTGAATGATTTTGCCAAGGACAAGTTCTCAGTCAATGAAAATGGAGAGATTTTTACTCTGGAGAGTTTAGACCGTGAGAATGTCATGGAGAAGGTCATTCCCATATCGCTCATGGCAAAGGACGGAGGTGGCAAAGTAGGATTCTGCATAATCAATGTCATTTTGACTGATATAAATGACAATTCCCCACAATTCAGGGCAGTGGAGTACAGAGCCAATGTAGCATCAGATGTCCCAAGGGGAACCACTGTGGTGAAAATATCTGCATCAGACATGGATGAGGGAAGCAATGCAGACATTGCTTACGCCATCGAAGCCGAAGTCGAAAACGTTGAAGAGAACTTTGAAATCCACCCCCTCAGTGGAGTCATTGTCACCAAAGAAAGTCTAATTGGACTTGAAAACGATCTGTATGCTTTCTACGTAAGGGCAAAGGATGCAGGTAGTCCCTCCAAGCAATCCATCGTCCGCGTTTACATCAGGATAGTGGCTCCCGAGGTCCCAGTCCCCAAGTTTGCTGAGCCACACTACCGGTTTACCATCCCCGAAGACATGCCAATCGGTACAGAGATAGATGTCATCCAGACAGAGAGCGAACAACCAGTTATCTACAGCTTAGTGAAGGGCGACACTCTGGAAAGTAACCGGTTTGAGGTCTTTGTGGTGGACCGGGACACTGGGGCCCTGAAGCTACAAAAGAGTCTGGACCATGAAACCACCAAGTGGTACCAACTCATGCTGCAAGCCCAGAGCCTTCAGGAGGACTATGAAACAGTGGCATTGGTTGATGTCAATATCCAAGTCAAGGACCTCAACGACAACAAGCCTGTTTTTGAGTCTGACCCTTATGAGGCGGTTGTGGTAGAGAACCTTCCAGATGGCACGCTGGTGATCCAGGTCAAAGCCACCGACCAAGACTCCGGCACCAACGGTCAAGTCGTCTACAGCCTGGACCCCAAACAAACCTCAGCTGAGATCTCTGAGCTGTTTGCCGTCAACAGTGAGACTGGCTGGGTGACAACTTTGAAAGAACTTGATCGGGAGAAGACCAGCAAGTACACCATCGCCGTCCTGGCCACCGACCGGGGTGACAAAGTGCAGCTGGTAACCAGCGCCACCGTGGATGTCTCTGTGGCTGACGTCAACGATAACCCACCTCGCTTCACTGCCGAGATTTACAAGGGCACGGTTAGCGAAGACGACCCTCCACCCAGTGGAGTCATCGCCATCCTGAGCACGACGGACGCTGACACCGAGGAGATAAACAAACAGGTCAACTATTTCATCACAGGTGAGTGTTTATCTCTTAACAACAAGGCTAATTGCCCTTCTTACAGCTCATGGCCTTGTCTGTTTGTGCAACGGCTTTAATAAACACCAGCACATAGGAGGATTAGACATTTACACCCACTCAAGTATGAAGACTATCTGCTCTCTGAATGTTATTCACTCCTTATCTGTAAACACAATTTGAATCGACTAATCTGCAGGAAACTCAAGGCAAATATTTAGGTCATCAGAAAAGAATAATAATGCTCAATAATGCTTTGAAATTGACAGAGGGAATGCATTTCCTCTGGTGCTAATTAGTGGGTATGAATAACTATGCCACACTGATATTAGAAATTAGCTCCCGTATTAGTCCAGATTCACATTTCCTCAATACCACCTCCTTATTATGGTTTCTTGTGTATCAGACACGCTTTCTCCATTTAAAGAGGTTATGATAAATTAATAATGGGAATGATACCTGAGGTAGATTTGCTCAGGCACTATAAAGAGCCTGGGGTTGAACACTGTTCCTGCTTGCCGACATCTTTCCAAATAGGAAGCGATAACTGGTAGACACAGATGCAGTTCCTCTTTGAGCTTCACTACACTCACGGGATAAGCTCTCGTTTCATTTCAAGACTAGCCCAATAGAAAGGCTTGGATGAATCCTACTCATCTTTCTTTTCATCATTGATGTATGATTCAGTATACACTTGAGAGACACAAACACACACACACACGCGCGCACAGGCACAAAGAAACTACTAGCCTCCAAATGCAGAGGCATTGCTCCACAATGCTCCTTGGTTTGAATGCCACACTCCCCATTCAATCTCCCCATGCAGGAGGCGACCCTCAGGGCCAGTTTGCTATCGAGCACCTCCAGAACGAGTGGAAAGTGTTGGTCAGGAAGCCACTGGACCGCGAGGAGCGAGATAACTACCTCCTAAACATCACCGCCACTGACGGCACGTTTGCCGCTAAGGCTGTCGTGGAGGTCAAAGTGCTGGACGCCAACGACAACAGCCCCGTTTGCGAAAAGGTAAAGAGAGGAGGCAGCCCGTCTCAAAATGTCATAATGCCCACGTGTCGTTGCCAGTAAAGTGTGGGGGAGTAGGGGAAACGAGGTGGGGTACACGACGTGTTCCTGAGAAAAAGCAGGGAGGTTGGAAAATAAGACATCTGAAAAGGTTCCTTGTCGCAGATAAGCTATCGTTAAGGAAATTACCGGGCAATTTTCCTACACCATCGGCTCTTATTTTTCTGTCTCTGTCGGCTAATGTATTTCAATTGCTGATTTTATTGTTGTTTAAGTGCGTGCAATGAGGGTTCCACCATGAATTGTAATTTATTTTCATTCTTCCCCTCGTTCAATTTCCTCCTATCTTCTTTAACTGCCCTTTGAATGATGTGTAATCTTTCATGTTCCACTCCTCTCCTGTCTACCTTTCTCCATCCATCTTTGTCTCTCCCCCTTCATGAATTTACCTCTGTTCCTCCCTGTCCTACCCCTCCCTTTCTTTCCTTCTCTCCATCCACGTCCTCCCCTCTCTTCAGTCCCTGTACACCGAGAGTGTTCCCGAGGACTCCCCAGCTGGCAGGCTTATCCTGCAGGTTTCAGCCACGGATGCAGACATCCGCTCCAATGCACACATCTCCTACGAGCTCCAGGGACCAGGAGCGGAGCTCTTCACCATCGACCCCGACACAGGTGTGTGTATGAGCATGAGTGTGTGTTGGGAAATGTTTGTTTTGCGGGGTATGTCTGGTGTTCTGTCTCGGTGTTTTATTCGTCAACGCACTCAATGTTTGCTGGTCTGCTCGTGCTATAAAAATCCAGTAACCACAAGTACGTGTCCGTCGCAACGCTGAGTCGATTCAAGTTGTTCGGACTGGCCGCACTGCACTTGCATTCCAACATTTAGCGTTTACCGTGTGTCCAAGTTTCTCCTGACATCTGACATGGGCGTGGGATGGCGACACATACCCGAGTCTTCTTTTTGATTTGATGTTTTTGGCCCCAACAGAAATCACTCGCACTATTTGGCCTCGTCTTCCAGCCCTTTTTGTCTGAACTCCGCACAAAGACCCTGGTAATCCCCAGTGTGGACACCAGTCATGCTACACACTTTCTGATTGAATTATAATCCATCCACCCCTGTTTTCGTGTGCGTGCGCATGTCCCTAAGTGCCATGAGCATTGTTAGGGGGCCAAGCGCCGAAGTTGATGGTTGTTGTTTGGTAGTTTTATTGTGGTTTTTGGTAGTTTTATTGTTGTTTTTGGTAGTTTTATTGTTAGGGGGCCAAGCACATTCAGCCTGGACCTTAAGAAAACGTGCTAGGAGTTGTTTTTTTTTCTTTTTTTTCCAGAACCGATGTTTGAGTGGAAGACACTTGTGTATATATTTCCCCAAGCAGAGACAGAACATAATGACAGGAGTCGGACTACTCCAAAAAAACACATTGAAGGGAATGCTTATTATCCTCTCTTAATCCCCCCCACGCACACGCGCACACTAAAAACACATGGGCCTTTCGTGAAGGCAGTGGTTGGCTTATGAAAAAAAACAGACCAACACCAGTGCGGAGTTAGGCTAGCGACCAAAAAAGCAGACAGTTCTAACACAATAGCCCCGCTTTTGTGGCTTGAGTTCAAATGTTCTTTGGTACCCCCTCAAAGGCCACCAGAGAAGCACAGAAGTGGGAGAAAAGAGGGGAAAATCCTCCCGGTTCTTATGCGTTTGGCCCAATTTGAAGGAGAGCTACTGTTGTGGAGTTGATTAAGTCTGAGTATCAAAGTGGTGGGTACTTGTTCCCTGCAGAGAAGGAGGAATATCGTATGCGGAGAACGCCGAGAGGCAGTAATGCCAGTTTGTGAGTGTGTGTGCGTGCTCAGCGAGGTCCCCTTAATGTTGGCGGGCGCTACATCCCAGGACACCTCGCTGCTCTTTGCCGCCAGCTACATTTCTCCAGTGTCTCTCCCCTCTCTTACTCGTTGGCAATTTATTTATTTCCCTTCGTCCTCTCTTCTGAAAACCATTCGTTTGCAAATGGTTTGTATGCGGGGAGCAGGGGAAGGGCTTTGTGGCAAACCCCCACACACAGCAGGCCAAACCCCAGGAATCGTACCACGTAAAAGTGTGGTGGGCACGGATGGCCAAGCTTCTAACTAGAGTGCAATGGGTGTGTGCTTTAAACGGGGTGTGTGTGTGTGTGTGTGTACTAAGAGTAATGGATCGACCCATGCTGTTCTGCCTCCTTTTTCCCAGGGGAGTTAAAGACCCAGCAGCCGTTGGACCGCGAGGAGCAGGAGGAGTACCACATAATCGCAAGGGCCCTGGACGGCGGCGGGCGCTACTGCGAGGCAGCCGTGCACCTCACCGTGGAGGACGCGAACGACAATGCGCCGCAGTTCACCTCCGACCCCTACGCCATCACCGTCTTCGAGAACACAGAGGTCGGCACCTTCGTGGCGAGGCTGCTCGCCTCGGACCTTGACACCGGTGCGTGTGGTTTCTGGTTTATTCGTGTATTCACTCCATTGGTCCCATACGCCTGTAACTGTAGCGTGCGCTTTCGTTCCACGGCGTAGCACCTTCCTCGGTATTGTTGACTGTGGCTCGTTATTGTGGGATTTTTCCTGTTCTGCAGGAAATGCCATCTTGGAGTGTATATGAGGTTTAAGAAGTTGCATTTCCTCTTTAAAATGTCAGATTGATTTGCCCCAATGAAATGCCACAACCACTACCAACAGTTTCCAATAATGGAAATTCCCATGACAATTCACGTTTCCGTTTGCCGTGCAGTTATTTTCCTGCTGTTGGAAACTAAAGTAAACATGGAGAATTTGCATGGAGCGGAATGTTATCTGTCAGTAAACTTGGTGAAATTTGAACCACTTCATTTTTATTTGTGAACGGCTAAGTCACTTGAGGACCATGTCTGTCTCCACAATAACGCACATTTATGCTGAGAAATACAGATATAATTGTATGAGAAATAAAGCTGCATTGCTTTTCCCCTGCAATGCTGACTCCACAATACCACTGTAATCTTCATTCCATTGTAGACTCTTATGGTGCAAAACGATGAGAAAGAGAATTTCATGAACGATCAACCCCTCAAATGAAAAGGCCCATTGCGCTCAGATGAAATTCTGTTCTCTTCAAGCACTCTATTTTGAAAGGGCATAATGGCCATTTTCTATCTACCATCTCAGGTATACCCAAACTTCCCTGAAATGGGACTTGATTGACGCTTTCAGCAGGACAACCAATATTCATTTCAGCATGTTTTAGTCATATAGCTGACGCTCTCTTCCAGAGAAAGGAAATTTAGGGTGAAGTACTGAGCTCAAAGGTACATGTACATCAACAGGCTCAGGGATTCGAACCAGAGAATTTTCAGTCTGAAGCTTTAACCACTATGCTGTCTGACGCCCCCTTGTCAGACTAGATAGGTTCATGTTCTTTGACTTGGAATTTGGCAAAGACTCCTGTTACGCTGTCTAGTTCTTGAAACTAGAGGAGGTACTTTTTAGACTGTTCCCTTCAAAGGATGAACTGTCTCTCTCTCTTTCAGTTTCTCTCTTTCTGTCTCACTATCCCTCTCTTTTGCTCTACCTCCTTTTCAGTCAGCTTGACAGATTGAATGGGACATACAAACCGAGGCGTCTGTTCATTCGTTGAACCGCAAAAGGAGGCTTCTTTTTTTCTTTTGTCTCTTCCCCAGAGTTGACTCACAAGCACTGAATTCGGAAAATTCCACCCGACCTCTGACCTCTGTGCCGACATGAAAGACAACAGTATCTGAAAGGAGGGAGGAGAAATAAGTATCTCCCTAACCATTCAGTGAAAAGAGGCTAGAGCGAGACAGAGAGAGAGAGAGGAAGGGAGACAGAAAGAGTGACGAGGAATAAAGAAATTAGATTTGCAATCCGCACACACGGATCTGTAGAGTTCAAGGATGTATGTCAATCGCCAGTCTTGGTGCTTGTGTATTCACGGATCTATACTCCATTGACTGGAGTCCCCCACCCACACAAACACACACACTCCACTGCAGAAATAACAAAATAACACAGTCAAGGCCATCCATGACATTTCCGATGAGATGAAATGCCCATTCTGCCACAGGTCACGCGGTCCTGGCCGCCACTGGACTGGCCTATCGCTTTGCATAACACCATCTGACGGGCGGGTGGGACTTCCATAACCCCAATGTTGGATAGCCAATGAAATAATTTCCCATTCAGACGGGACCATCAATATTTCAACCTCGGGGTATCTCTTCGCTTCCCGTGACGCCTTTTGTACCCCTGCCGTTGTTCTCTGTGCCGGACACATTGGGGGCAGCCTGGCTCATTTGGGTCAGGGCCGGCTGGTAGTTTGGATACTCAGCGGTGTCTTCGCTTCAGCTGTGTACAACTGACATGGCCTCGCTTCTTAAAATAGTTTATCAGTCCGGAGGGAACAACTAGACAAACCAGGAGCCAGTTTGCTCTTGATTTGGCTATAAAGAGAGGAAATTATGCTGACACATTTCCTTCTCTATTCCTTCTTTCTACCCCCCCCCCCCTTACTCACTCTCTATTCCCATTGCTCTCGTGCACACTTCCTCTTGCTCTCTTCTCTCTCTCCATCTCCCCAGCTGTTATCTTCTCAAGTGGTTTCTTTTCAGATCATTCCTCGTCGGCGCTGCCTTCCGCTTCGACTGGGTAAACAGCGTTCTCATGCGTCTCGTTCTCGGCGTAAACAAGCTTTTTCTGCCACTTTGGTTTGAGGAGACGCCTTTGCTACCGAGGCGTCGATAAAGTTAAAACATAAACCGTCTCCCAGTGGCGCAGTTCAGTTAAGCATGCGGTGGGGAATTCAGAGTCAGTTGGTTAGCCTGTTAAAGTTGTCTGCTCGTGGTTAAGTAAACAAGGCACCTGAAATACACCAGGTAAATTCCTGAAGGATAGGAAAAATATGATAGGAAATGTTTGATCAAGTATAGGGTTCATAAATGAATACTGATTGAATGATGCCCTTGGACCCTGTCTGTGGTGGTAGAACGACCCGGAGTTGGCGGCATAAAAAGGACACGTCTGGCGAAGGGAGTGGAGATTGCTAAATGATTTGGCGAGATCCACTTAACTGTCATTAAGCAATTTTCGCTGGGACCAGCGGATGGCAATAAAGGTGGCCCCCGCAGGCTTCCCCAGCGGCAAAACATAGTCTACTATGGAACCATTTGGGACACGGCACGAGCCTCCTTAATGAGATACGAGAAGGGAAGTGTGTGTGTGTGTGTGTGTGTGTGTGTGTGTGTGTGTGT
>JACXGI010015722.1:0-17007 GCA_016801175.1 Esox masquinongy | reverse complement strand
GGGGGGGGGGGGGGGGGGGGGGGGGGGGGGGGGGGGGGGGGGGGGGGGGGGGGGGGGGGGTAGTGGTTAGAGGGGAGGGAGAGCAGTGGTGCGGATCAGTCGGGGCCAGTGGAGAGAGAGCAGGCTGAACTGGGAGGGATGAGCTGGGGGTTGGGAGGGGTGATGGGGTAAGTCCTGGGGAGGGGCAGGACCAGCGTCCAGGGGAGGCACCGAGGGGTGAGAACAGCATAAACTGGGGGGTGACGAGGTGGGGTGACAGGGTTAGTCCTGGGGAGAGGCAGGACTAATCCCTGGAGGCCATTCAGGGTCGGCTGCTGACAAGCGTGTTTCACACACATTACAGAGCCCCATAAATAACAGGGGTGCTACGAGGGGCTGCCGGGGTTTAAGAGTGCCACTTAAAAGCCCCCCCCATCATTACCTCTGAATGCATTCCAAACCGTACCCTTTTTGCTATGTAGTGCACTACCTTTGACCGGGCTTATTGGGCAACATGGCGCCATTCGTGTGCACGGGGAGTCTGAAGTGGCGGACTGCTTGGCCCGGCGTGGAACTTGAGGTGGCGACCTCACCGGCTGCCCTGTAAGGCAGACAGCGGGCCTCGGGGACTTGCCCTGGGACCACAGACCAGGTCCAAAACTGACTCCCAAACATAACCCTATTCCCAACCCTGTCGCGCGCTACTTTTGTCCATGTTCCATGGGGCTCTATATAGGGTATACTGTAGGGCACCAATTAGGACACCACCTGGGACATAAAAAAGTCCCCTCCCTCTGTGTCTCGTGATGGGACGCATTATTCCCTCCTTATTGAGCTGTCTGCTCCCAACCCCTTGGGGACCACGCGCCAGCCACACCGGACTGCAACCAGACAGCGGCACAACAACGGCGTGGAAATAACAGAAGATTACCCAGCGTGGCCGTCAGTGAGGTTGCGGTGCTAATTGAAGATGCAGAGGGAGACTAGAGGGATTTCTGTCTTGGAGTCCGTATTCACAAAGCGTCTCGGAGCAGGAATGGCCATGTGAAATCATCATTTGGACCGTAACATATGATAACGTGGTCCGTGCGAACCGGATATCACATCAGCGCTTCTGCGACATGGCACAGTACGTACGGCCCCTGAGATACGGAGACGCGCATTCAGCAATGCAGACACACTTTGCTTGTTATATGCGTTCACTGTTCGCTAACTATCAGGGTACAAAGGACAAGGGGAGCACTTGCATAAAGAAATACTGTCAAAGGGCAGTATTTGTACTTCATGAAGTGGATTGTATACTAACTAAAACATACTACAGATGGTTCATACAATACCTTATTTGTTCCCCTGAGTTGTCACGTCCAAGCAGCATGCAAAAGCCACCAGGGCAATGAGGGAAGGGAGAACCAAAACAAGTGTTATTATTTAGGCTGACATTCAGGTGCAGAGCAAAATTACACTAACAAGAGACCCGAGGTGATGCGATATAGAAATGAAGGATTTATAAAGCTGACCGAGGTTCACAGCCGTATCTGCTGCTTTTTTAAAAGACTATACAGACGAGTAGTCATCTGTTACATAAATTAAAATCCTAAAATACATTATTTTATTAAAGATTAGTTGGAGACAGTGCAAAGGGTGACATGAAGTTAAAATCCAGATAAAAATAATCTAAAACGACTAATCTGCAAATCTCAGCCCAAGTATCTTTCATTAGCACGTTATTACAACTGAACTAAGTACTCTTTGTATTAGGTTCAATGTCATGGACACATAATATTTCCTCAGGACATAAGCTGGGCTGTTCCCAGAGAGAGGTTTTCATGTCCGTTTCCTGCATCGGCCTGTAGAACAGCTCAGAGGGTGAGGACGGGGTGGCCCCCAGTCGGCCCAGTCTGACCCCCTTCCCTGAGAGCAGGCCAATTCTGACACGGAGACAAGCCTCTGGGGAGGAATTGTATGCCCTCCATTCATTCCAATGGCGTGGCACGAATAAAACCTTACTCCCTATGTAGCGTACCAGTTAAAACCAGTAGGGCTCTAATAACGTCTGAGGCTCTGGTCAAACGTAGAGTGCTACTGTATATTTAAGAAATAAAATAGAAGGGGGTGTGCATAAACGCTAGACCATGGCTAAGGACTGTTTTCATGCACAACACAACTCAGAGCATTCTGAATACAGTTTTCAGCCATGGTATACTGGCAATATAGCACAAACGGCCAAGGTCAGGTATTGTTTTTATAAACCAGTTACTATCATAATTAGAACAGCAAAAAAAAAATATACCATGGCTTTCAGCCAATAAGCATTCAGGACTCAGACCATCCCCTTTAAAATTGTATTTGCCCAAACACACAGTTCCGAACGAGGGAGAATCCCTAAAGACATTCCAGTCACTCTGACCCAGATAGTGACTGAAGGCAACGTAGTAGGAAAAAGCACACATCAGCCTACCATTCTGTCTTTAACAGACTGAAGTGAGCTATCAATATTTAACTGGCGCACACATCACAGGGAAGGACAGAGGATGGATATGACCGATGGGATTGCGTCACTGAGGTCACGTCTGTCTGGATACGAACCGCGGAATCCTGAATGGACCAATAAAAATGGAATACAAAAAACAAAGAGGATCTTAAATAACTGGATATGATGAAAGACTCCTTAGTTGATTGGGTGAATTGATTGGTTGGAAGCGAAGTGACTGCTCCATGCGCCTCACTGTGTTGGCGTGGAATAAATCATGTGTTAAAAGGATGTTCGCCGGGACTCCAGTGCATATTGATTAGTCATTATTTGTGCTAACAGACTAGAGGTGGAAGAGGTGGGGGCCAGTGGTCATTCATTACCCAGGGGAAAAAAAACCAAGATCAATAGGTCTGGGAATGCATATAAAACAGCACCCCATTCTGTAAATAGTGCACTACTTTCAACACATGCAGACACTCTTGGCACCTCTTTCATTCAGGACTATATAGTGAAGAGGGAAAGAAAAGTCACAGCAATTTTTTTTTCTTTATCTCCTTAGATGTTGTGGTGTAACCTTAAGATGACAGTGTTCGCAGTTAAACATCTCCATGGCAGACCTTAAGCACAGTAACATTTTATCATTTCATGCTTTACATTCCCCTACGACAAGCCCTGGAACTAGTCAATAGGAGAAGTGGATTTCTTAGGGAATGGGGTTCACTTTCTTTCACGTTACATGGTTCCTCATCAGGAGCATGTTAAACAAAGAAAATCATGAAATCCACCAAAATAAACTATTTTGTTACTTAACAAAATAGTTTACTATTAAATCTAATCATTTAATAGTGATTTAGCTATTAAACTAATTACAAAAAAATCATTGTAATTTTGCAGCTAAAGTTAGCAATGGCTGAGTAAAGAAATCTGAGCCACAGATGTAAGTTTCTCTTTTCGCATGACCTACATTCAGGGTGAGTAACTGTTAAACATCAAGTTGGACATAAGTCCAATTCTTTGACAATGTACACGTTACAGATGGATGAAAGACTTGGTTCCTTTGTGAAACCTGCCAGGTCTGTCAGGGCCTCCCTTTTCATCCCAACCAGTCGATCCAAAAGGAACGTTCCACTGGCACCCGCAACTCTTAGGTGCTGAGGCCCAAACGCTTGCCTGTGTGTCAACGCCTGCCGACTGGGAAAAAGACGAAAAACCACACTAAAATCTGCAACAACGCACGCACGCACGCACGCAGGAAGACAGGAACACACACTGGACCCCGAAAACTAGACCTGTCAACACAATGTCTAGAACTGGTCCCTGCACTCCACCCACTGGCATCTCCGACCACCAACCAAAGGGCTTGTCCGTAGTCAGCTCTGAATAACACAACAGGCCCGTCCTCACCCTGTCAAGCTCCACATACCTTCAACGCAACCCAGGGGAAGGAGACCGGGGCTGTATCCCAAACGGTAGCCTGTCCACTAAAAAGTGCCCTATTCTTGACGGGATCTAAATTAGTGCAGTGTTTAGGGTACAGGGTGCCATTTGGTGCATGGCACTGCTTCTGACATCAGTGGTTGAGACCTCTGCAGTCAAAATTGACCTGTTCTGGGTCTGGGTCGTCTCAACAGTGAGACATGTAATGGATATTAGTCTTAACAGGCACATCGTCAGAGTTCTTGGAAATGCCACAAATTAAGAGTAATTATGATTCGTTTAATCTCAGTCAATCTTCGCGAAACCGCTGGGGTATGAAAATGACTGATGATTGAGGCACAAATGACTCAATCTGTTGTTGACCACAAACAGCAAGGATCATGCAGCACATATCCCCTTTCTTATCTTCATGCTTGTCCAAAGGCAGAAGGGATGTATTACTCATACAGTAAATCTGTTTTTGCGCAATTACAAAAAGCTCAAACAAATTGACAAAACCTTATGGGTAACTGACTATTTTCCCCGTTTTATTTTCACCAAATTTCATGATATCCAATTTGTGATTAAGGCCTTGCCTCATTGCAGCAACTCCCAGCAGAATTGGGACACTCGATGTCAAGGTATGCCTTCCAAAGCACATCCAAGGCTGATCTGGTTCTTATTGCGCAGGTCGCTCAATCAGGAAGTCTAGAACAGAATCGTTAGGCCCTGGAAGGAACGTGCTCTCCAGCCTTCTACCAACATTGAGCTGACAGCCGCCCAAGCCACCAGGAGTTGCAAGATTGTGACAAAACACGGACGGTGCTGACCAGTTGGACTGCACTCCATGGGACCTCTGGGCTACTCGGCAAGCAGGATTGAAACCCCGGTCTTGCCCAGAAGGGGCTAACTGTGAGGCAGCGACTTTACACCGCACCATTCAGGGGCCTCTGACTGACTTGTCTTAATTGTTTTGCTCATTCCATGATTCAATGTCAAAACAGGTTCCTAGAATTGACAAATGCTAATCATACCCTTAGTTTCAACAAAGTCACACAGTATACAGTACTTCACACAATACTAGATTAGCATAACAAAGGAGGGATTTAAAATGACTGATTGGGTTGTGTTCTGTTTAGATAGCTATTGCAACAGCAATCTCCAAACAGCAGATGCTAGCTTCATAGCTTTCCGTCATCCTCCTGCTAACTAATTTCTACGGCCTCACAAAGAAAGCAATAGATTCTCAGATATCAATACATTGAAATTCAAGTCAAACATTCGTCAAGTCGAGAAAAAAAACAGAACACACTCGCTATGCCAGATATACTTTTGTTATTTATTCAAATAGTCTGAATGAAAACCCAGTGGGCCTTAGATCCGCAGACTTCATCCCTAATTAGCCAAATTGCTTTTTCAGTTAAATCATCTCATTTAATTAAACAAAGAAAACAACTTTTAGAGGGAACTTTCGTGAGCAAGAGAAGTAATTGCTTTGAAGTGCGTGGGTGAAACGACAGCCCCCTAAGCCCTCGACAGTTTGGCCCAAATGGCAACCTAGTGCACTAAAAAGAGAAGAGGGTGACATTTGGAAGGCAGCCTTATTTTTATTAGAGGAAGTCTTTGCACGCAAACAACAACCGCAGCCATTTCATTTAGATACAGTTTGGAATAAGGGTGACGCGCGCAGACATACACACGCACTCCAATTCAGTTGGTAAGTAAACTGTGATTTACCTCCACTGCAAACCTGTCAACTCATTTCACATGTTTGACAAATTAAAACACGTAGTTGATTACATTGCGCAGCTCTGTCATCTTCAGCGAAACAAACAATGTAACACAGAGGCTGCACCAGAGTGAGTTTTCATTAAGCAAAAAATATTTATATAATAAAAAACTGAAATCAGTGAATTCCCAATGAATTATAATAAGAAAGATGGTATCTACAGCGGCAATATTTTCCTCAATTATTAAAATTCAAATGAGAGCCTTTGTCAGTTGAGTGGCAGGATTTGAGTTACATACAGGAAAATGTAACTACTACAATGAGAAATAACAGAATTGACTCTTGTGAAAGTCTTAGCTGATGTGGTTCCACCAGCAGAGATTAGGAAGACTGTTCTTTTCACCTTTTAACCATTGAGTAATATCAGACTGATACAGTGTCACCTACTGTAACTGTCCTTTCCTTGTGTCACACCCAGGAGCTGGGCAGATGGAGAATTAGAAGAGTTGTTGTAAAAAGAACTGGCTGTCTGAATGCCGATGTGAAGAGAAAAATCCTGCACACATGATAGAGCTGGGCAATATGGAAAAATAATACAAACATATTGCACTAAACTTTCTGAATGTGAGGTAACGATGAAAATAATGATAACTTTATTATACATTTGAGGAGATACATATGACTTTAATACTACTACTTATTTGATGGTTGTAGCCATTCATTTTACCACTGACAATAAGACATTAGAAAACTGGTTAATATTCTAAAAATTCTAGTTTCTCCAGTACAGACTACAATTTAAAAATGATGTGTCAGTGACATGCAAACAACCTCTAACAAATATTCTTATATTATTGAATTACAACCCTATTTCCAAAAAAGTTGGGATGCTGTGTAAAATGAAAATAAAAACAGAATGCAAATCATTTAAACCCTATTTTCAATAGAAAATAGCACAAAGACAACATATCAAATGTTGAAGCTGAAAATTGTTATTGTTCCTTGAAAAATATATGCCTACTTTGAATTTGATGCCAGCAACACAATTCAAAAAAGCTGGGCAGGGGCAACAAAAGATTGGAAAAGTTGTGTAATACAAAAAAAGAACATGGTGGAACATCTCACATTAATTCACATTAAATCAATTAGATTAATTGGCAACAGGTCAGTAACATGATGGATATAAAAAGAGCATCCCAGAGAGGATGAGTCTGTCAGAAGATGGAGAGGGGTTCACCACTCTGTGAAAGACTGCACGGGCAAATAGTGCAACAATTTAAGAATAGCGTTTTTCAGCATATAACTGCAAATAGTTTGGGGATCTCATAATCTACGGTACACAATATCATTAAAAGATTCAGAGAATCCGGAGAAATCTCTGTACGTAAGGGTCAAGGCCGAAAACCAATACTAATCACCGTGATCTTCCGGGCTTCAGGTGGCACTGCATTAAAAACAGACTCGATTCTGTAGTGGACATCACTGCATGGGCTCAGGAACACTTCTGAAAACCATTGTCTGTGAACTAGAGATGTTAATGATTTGTCGAATATCGATTAATTGTCAATAAGAATTTAATCGATGGCCATTTATTTGATCGACGTAGGCAATTTCAGTGTAGTATTAATTGAGAACGCAATGTAACTAGTTTGGCGGGGAAACCTCTGAATAATCTACAGCGGTATAATCCAATGAAAGATTAATCGATTAAGCAAGCAAAAACATTAAGCGAGCAAAAATAAGTGGCTTGTGATCATTTTGATTTAAAAAATGATCATGTTCTCTGCAAATACGGTGTATTAAAATAAAACCAATACGCCAATGATGTATTAATTGACAAACATCTTCCTCCTCTCAATCGACCATTACATCGATGTTCGCTAGAAATAACTACTCAACAACGGGCAAGGCATAACCCAAGAGATTTGCCAAATAGAGAAAGATATGATGAGCATTTCTGAAAATAATAATCAGTAGGCTTGCTTGGAAATCAAATCAGCTTGCAGTAGTTTAGTAATCGGAGTCCAAAGACACTTCATTGTAAATTGTTGTTTTTTTAATAACGGAAAAAAGTTTTTTTTTGTTTTTGAGGATCGTTTGTTTATATTTGATATGGTTGTATAAACTATTCATGGTATATCCGCAGAGTGCGTTGTCGGCCTTATTTAAAGTAGTAGGCATACTCATCCAAAAATGTTGAGTCCGACTGATTTTTTGTTCTTTTTAAATACAGGCATAGGTTTAAAATTACTTATTTTCTATTGATTAACTATTTCTGTTTTAAAATATACTTGTTTCCGTTTTTAATCCAGCAAGGAGGTATAATAGCATTGCGCTCGTTATCTGATTTGCCTATTTAGTTATCTAGGCTACATGGTGTCAAATAAACTATGTCCACGACTTGTAAAAATGAACATTTTATTTAGGAAACACGAAACCAGGCAAGTCTAGTTCAGCCAGCCCGCAATAGAAAACATTGCCCCCTCGAGATTCAAACCTGGGTCACCCACATGAAAGGCTGTCGTTAACCACTACACCACAGAGCTGTACATTTGCTGGGTGTCAGTATAGCCTCGTCTCTATCCTGAACAAATCCTCTTTTGCCACTGGCCGTTTAATAGTTAATTGGCTATCCGTGAATGACATTGATACAGTTAAACTGACTAACGTTTCTTACTAAGTTTACCTCCACCACAAATAGCGGCTATGTATTGCGTTTGCCACTGGCCGTTTTAACAGCGTATTAGCCAGTAATAAGCTTTACTGGTATCTACTAACTTACTGGAATAGTCATAAGAATTGAGCAATTGCTAGCGAGTCTGCCAAAGCTATTTCATTTCATGGCATAATAACATTTTTTTTTCTTTCATGGCAAAACAACATACTTCTTTCTTTCATTCGTGAATGACATTTATACAGTAACTATCAATAAAGGCGACGATAACTCATTTTTTCATTAAGTGAAAAGACGAGAGAATCTACCAGAAATAATTAATAAATGTCATTGCTCTCAACAGATTCAAACCTAGGTCTTCCACATGAGAGGCACTGTCTTTAACCACTATGCGACAGCATTACATGTTTCAGCAGTCGCTAGACTCCATTGAGGACTGTGTAAATCTGACTAACGTTTCTTATTAAGGTTTACCTCCAGCACAAATAGCGTCTATGAACTGTATCGCTTTTGCCACTGGCCGTTTTAACAGCTTATTAGCCAGTTTACTTATTAGCCAGCTTACTAGTATCTACTAACTTCCTAGGAATAATCATAAGAACTGAGCAATCGCTAGCGAGACTGAAGATGAACTATTCCATGCCAGAAATAGTCGCAATATAACCGTATATAGCTTACAGCCAGCGAAGTTTTCGCCAAAACGGAATAATTCACAATGCACAATGCTTCGCCTGCGAGGAGATACGAACTTGGGACCTATAGTTCACAAGTCCGCTTCTCTAACCACTACAATATTTAACAAGGGGGAGTCAGTGACTCAGTCAGTCAGTCACTCAGTAACAGACATTCGCTCTTCTTGGCCGGCTCCGCTTAAGCAGTCTGGCAAAAAATGTAATTTTTTACATTGGAGATTGGAGATTTTTAGTCAGACATTTTTTTATGAGATTATTCAATTAATTGATCGTTTACATTGTCGACCGTCGATTAATGAAAAGTCTTAAAATTTGCAATCTTACTGTGAACACAGTTTGTCACTGTATCCACAAATGTAAGTTAAAATTCTACCATGCAAAGTAGAAACCATATATAAACAAAATCCAGAACTGCCAGCGTCTTTTCTGGGCGCGAGCTCATTTAAGATGGACTGAGGCAAAGTGGAAAATTACAACAAAGGAGACACTGAACTGTTGAGCAGCTGAAATCCTATAAAACAAAAATGGAAAAACATTTCACGCTCAAAACTATAGCAGTAGGTCTCCTCAGTTCCCAAACGCCTACAGTGTTGTTAAAAGAAGTGGAGATGAAACACAGTAATAAACACGCCCCTGTCCCAACTTTTTGAAGCGTGTTCCTGGCATCAAATTCAAAATGGGCATATATTTTTCCAAAGCCAATAACATTTCTCTGGTTTCGCATTTGATATGTTGTCTTTGTACTGTTTTCAATTAAATATAGGGATTAAATGATTTGCAAATCATTGCATTATGATTTTTTTGGAAACGGGGTTGTACAAAATGTTCTGTTTACAATTTTACTTTAGAAAACACAAACTCAAAATCAATTATTGTAAGGTGACATTTGGAAATATGGTCATAATGAACAAATGAAAAAAAAAGAAATTTGTTGTTTGCGCAGTTATTCAACCCCACACATTAACATTTGGTAAAGTCACCCATCGCGGCAATAACAACTTTAACTCTTTTTGGGTACATACACCGATCAGCCATTACATTATGACCACTGACAGGTGAAGTGAATAACACTGATAATCTCGTTATCATGGCACCAGTCAGTGGGTGTGATATATTAGGCAGCAAGTGAACATTCTGTCCTCAAAGTTGATGTGTTAGAAGCAGGAAAATGGGCAAGCTTAAGGATCTGAGCGACTATGACAAGGGCCAAATTATGATGGCTAGACGACTGGGTCAGAGTATCTCCAAAACTGCAGCCCTTGTGGGGTGTTCCCGGTCTGCAGTGGTCAGTACCTATCAAAAGTAGTCCAAGGAAGGAAAACCAGTGAACCGGCAACAGAGTCATGGGCAGCCAGGGCTCATTGCTGCACGTGGGGAGCAAAGGCTGGCCCTCGTGGTCTGATCCAACAGACGAGCTACTGTAGCTCAAATTGCTGAAAAAGTTAATGCTGGTACTGATAGAAAGGTGTCAGAACGCACAGTGCATGGCAGTTTGTTGCGTATGGGGCTGCGTAGCCGCAGACCAGTCAGGGTGCCCATGCTGACCCGTCCACTGCCGAAAGCTCCTACAATGGGCACGTGATCATCAGAACTGGACATCGGAGCAATGGAAGAAGGTGGCCTGGTCTGATGAATTACGTTTCCTTTTACATCACATCGATGGCCGGGTGCATGTGCATCGCTTACCTGGAGAACACATGGCACCAGGGTGCACTATGGGAAGGAGGCAAGCCGGCGGAGGCAGTGTGATGCTTTGGGCAATGTTCTGTTGGGAAACCTTGGGTCCTGCCATTCATATGGATGTTACTTTGACACGTACCACCTACCTGAGCATTGTTGCAGACCATGTGTACCCTATCATGGTAACGGTATTCCCTGATAGCATTGGCCTCTTTCAGCAGGATAATGTGCCCTGCCACAAAGCAAAAATGGTTCAGGAATGGTTTGAGGAGCACAACGAGTTCAAGGTGTTAACTTGGCCTCCAAATTCCCCAGATCTCAATCCAATCAAGCATCTGTGGGATGTGCTGGACCAACAAGTCCGATCCATGGAGGCCCCACCTCCCAACTTACAGGACTTAAAGGATCTGCTGCTAATGTCTTGGTGCCAGATACCACAGCACACCTTCAGAGGTCTAGTGGAGCCAATGCCTCGACGGGTCAGGGCTGTTTTGGCAGCAAAAGGGGGACCTACACAATATTAGGCAGGTGGTCATAATGTTATGGCTGATCGGTGTATGTACCAGCTTTGCAAACGGTGTCAGAGGGATTTTGACTCATTCTTGTTAGATCTGCTCCCGGTTTTGAAAGGTTGGTGGGACAAAGCTTGTGGATCCTGAATGGGATTAAGATCAGGGCCCTCATTTATCAATGTTGCATAGAAAAGCTTCTAAATTTACTCATACAAAGAAAATTTACTATGTTCGCAAGTACAAAAATTTTATATTTCTCAATTGCTCGTACGCTTGATTTACACACTCCTGTTAGTACTTTGCCTTGATAAATCAGGCTCTAAAACACTCTGCTAAGTCTCATTTACATAAAGAACCGCCCTAAATGACCATTTATGGTCAAAAACCTTCCCTTTAAAGCTGCAAGAAATGTCACCAATGTCTGTCCGCCAACATGGAAATCAAAGAAGACAAAGAAAAAAAGATTTGGATGCAGAAACAGAACTTTTGATCACCAAACCATACCTTTTGGGGCCCTCAGCAATGGCTTGACAAATAAGAGAAAAAATATTGCTTGGGAGCAAGTTAGAGCTGTGGTAAATTCTGCCTCATCTGAGTGCAGAAAAGTTAATGAAATAAATACGAAATGGTTTGATTTGAAAACATATGCAAAATAATATTATGATCCACGAATGGGATATAAGTTCAAAAGGAGGAGGGTGGAGTGACTCTTCACTCTCTGCTTTGGACCAGCGCATTCGCAGCATAACTGGAGACCTCAGTGTCTGTCATCAATTGTGATGGTGATACTGAGGGCCATCTCCCAGACCCTGAAGGAATACCAGACACACCAACTGATGACAAGTCAAGCTTTATCTTCACAACCATATTCAGACATGGACCACATCTAAATATACTGGCTTGACAACAAATAACAAATACACATGACAAAATAAATGGAAAATGAAATCAACTAATAAGCCAAGCATCACTCTCAACAAAAAATTCTGCACACTCATTGAAAACACGCCCCTTGCGTAATGTAGCTTGTGTCAGATCCTCCAGCAATGCAAGATTTGCCATTTTGGACAAGTTACAATCCCTCAATGTTACCTTTTATATTATATAGCTGGTTTAACTAAATTGCCTCCAACCTTACATTCCATTCTCTTTCTAATTTTATTATATATTAGGCTTAAATGGTTTCATGTTTATGAATTTGATAGCACCCTGCGAAAACTATTAGTAGCTTAAGTGTTAAGTGCAGTTTGACTTTTCTACAAGGTGCTGTGTGTACGCATGGTCAGAGGTGTGCTTAAATTTACACACATTCTCAAGTACAAGTACAAATAGATAAATCCCACACTTTGCTTAGAAATCATCTCACGCACGGTTTACGTGCGTGAGATGTTTGTAAGCAACATTGATAAGTGAGGGCCTAGAACTTTGGCTGGGCCACTGTATTTCATCTGTTTAAACTGGGAGCTACAAGCCCAGAATAAGACCATATGTAAAACGGGTGAAATACAACTTTAATAAAAACATGCAATGTCCCACAGGCATCTACTCCAATATCAAAGACACTTTACCATGCGAGCAACCCCCAGGCATCATGGTATACAGTAGCTGGTAATACCTATAAGGCAACAAGCAGAGGACATCACATGTTGTGGACTGAGAAGGAACACAGCAGGCTATTCATTGAAAGACCCTTTAGTTAATGACCAACTCAACAGCATTTCAATGATTCTCTTCTAAAAACACAAATTCAATTTATTTCAATAGCCCGGAAGCTACGGTACCAAAAACACATTATACGCGATCAATAAATGTCAGTGGTAAAAATGGAGCAGATCAAAAATGCATATTGTTTCTGGTGGGAGAAGAAAGGCTTTACCATGCATTTGATGTGTGCAGAGATGACCGTTTGAATAGCAAACCTTGAAGGAACGAGACGAGAAGATACAACAGGACTCGTTGGCTTACATCATCCAGGGTTTCTGTCTCGCGTTCTTGAGGGACTACTAAACCAAACAATGATTCCCTTCTCTCGGATCAAAGGGAATCGCTGAGAACAGCCACTGATCAAAGCCGGTGTTTCATCCTCAGATTTATTGTGTTTTCTTCACCCCCCTTCCATTTCCCAGGGTCCCTATTAGACTGATTTAATAATCCAACAGACCAAATGTGACACCTTGTATGAGAGTGGCATTGAGAACGACGTGGAGCGTCCTACGCAGGGCCAGGCCAGTTGCTGGCAGAATAACCCTTTATCTCGCTAGTGATGTGACAAACTGTCAACGCCTGCCTGTGTCAGAGTGATTTAATCGAATGGGTTTTTCTTATTCTCTGTTGCTCCAGGTATCTTGATAGGAAGTGGAGACTATTTCAAAAGACGATGCACCGTGTTGGAGACAGGAATACAACTGAGAATAACATGTTCGCGCAGTGCTGTTACCTGCTGGGCGGGCAGCGGAAGAATACACAGTAGGATTTGATTGAAGTGTGAGACATACAGGCTGTTGTAATTGTTTTCTGTATCCTTGGATTCCATATATTTCAGTATTTGGCCATGACACATAATGAGGGCTGTATACCTGTCAGAATGCTATTCCTAAGAGGCTACAGAGGACCGCCATCATTAGTCCCACAATGACGCTCAACGAAGTGCCCTCAGTCTCTTCTCTGAGGCTCACACCAGGTCCGCGTCCCAAATGACTAAATATTCCCTATGCAGGGCACTAGCTTCAAACAGGCTCCGGTCCAGAAAGTTCAGTTTGGGACAGAGAATCTTAAGTCCCAAGAAGAGCTAACAAAGACCGGTGGGCCTTAATAAAAGCCAGCCAGCAGCATCTGTCAGCATCTCCGCCAAACTCTCTGAAAACGATTCAAATCTGGATTGTGTAAAGATTCTATCCCGTTGGATCCTCATTCCCTGCTATCTCGGCACTCCCAAGCAGACGGACAGACAGAGCTAAATTTGACAGTGTCCCCATCAAACACTCTGTATCCCTTCATCCTTTCCTTCTTTTATCTCCCCATTATCAGGTCCAGACATCTAGCCAGAGAGAAGAGCAGACATGGCCTACAAAACACATCTCAAATCTTTCAAGCAACTTTGAAGGTTTGCTGGAGTTTCCCTGAAGTGTCTTGTGCGCAGGGACTGACCCGTTTTTCAACTTTTCTATTGGTTCCATTTCCTGAGGCCAATTCAATAACCCGGGCTGAATTAATCGCATTTGAAAGATTTCAGATAGTATTTGAATCCATGTCTGGGTGACAGGGCCTCTCAGATGTGCGGTTTGTCTGGAAAAAGAAGTCCACATTTCAGACGTATGCTTTGGGGCAGACGGGGGAGAGGGATGTCTCTCATGGGGTGGATTCTATGAAGGTTTCAGAGTAAGACCTAAATGATACCCTATTCCATCTTCAGTGCAGTTTTCACCGTCCAAAATACTTCACAAATGTACACCAGTGGCATTAAGAAAGGTTCATATGAAGCAGCACATGCTGTTTGTGTAAAGCACTGCGACTGCTGTCGAAACTGTCAGTGCTATGGATGTTGACGGACGTTAATGGTGAGTCTACGGGGGTTGTGACGGATTGAAAACAAGGGGGATCAAACAGCATGAACTTTTAAACAGAAAATATAGGAGTATGACTTTTTATTTTATTCCTCCACGCTTGCGTTGCTGTCACAGACTAGGACTTCTGAGTGACCCCAGAGGAAAGCCCACATAATTAAGTAGAACCGCAACGTTTCGGTATGGAGCTCCTCTGGTGGGACTCAGTTCCAATAAGGATTCCGCCCGCCTGGCACCAGATATAAGAGGAAAGAGCATGACATCATCCTGCCAGACATCAGACGTAGTCAATAATGGGCAGGACAGACAGGCCCGGGCAGACAGACGGACTGCTACCCTGAGTAGCCAACTGTCCCTGAGTAACCGCACAGGTTTTAACAGGCAATTTTCCATCATTTGGAAGCAGTGGTGCTGACCTGTCTCCATTTCCTCGCTCTTCCCTGTGCGTGTGGGCCACAGGTTCTCTGTTAATCAGTTTGCTGTCGTCCGTGGTGTTCAGGTTTAACGTTGAACCACCCTGAGGAGCAGACAGGCTCTCAGTCTCTCTGGATGGGCCAGGCACAATACGACACACTATTTTGGCCATTTTGAGGTAGTCTAAACTCTAACTCTTGGCAGTCATTTTGTTACAGAGGGGCTGTACTGTTTATCCTTGACTCCTACATTTCATTGCGATAATGAAGTCATGTTGTCTTGGTACACTGTACATATTCCGTGTTCCGAGAGTATGAATAAGCCAGATTGCACATAACAAAAAGCAAAAAATGCTCCTTCCGCAATATGTCCTAATTCAGACAGATATTACTGTAAGCAGCGATGGAGTGCCCTATAACCCGATCATCCTTTAATTTTACTCACCCCCTCAGGGTCGACGAAACGGCAGCTATTTCGGGGCTCTAACCTGCTTTACTCTACATTAGTGTGTGTGGGCGTGTGTTATAAGCAGGAGTAATCCTTATCAAGCATGAAAACACCCAGACACAGATACTGTAAAACAGATTTGGGGCTTATCCTAATATCAGTAAAGAGAACATGTGCATCCCAAATGACACCCGGGACACGAGTTGAGCACTATATAGGGAATAGGGCGCCATTTGCAACTACTGTCCCATTGAACCTATTGACTTTCTCAGCCCTTTCCCATCCCCCAGACCACTTACATTCACACATCCCTCTATTGAGATTTAAACCTTGGGGTTGTCAAGGCAGCTGAGAGCATCGAGATCCTTATAGGGAATGCATTGTTGCTGGGCTGAAGCATTTAAAACAAGAACCTACCCAGACCAGTGAAATGAAAGGGGCTTTAAGCTAAAAGACTGACCATAGAGGAACGCCGTCCCTCGTTCACTAAAGATCAGGGCCGCGCATTTCCACTGCACAGATGGGAGAAGCTGATCATTACAAGATCTTGAGCCACATATTAAACCGTCAGTCATTTATGATACCCAGTATAACGTATGACGGTTTAAGTAAAGAGGAACCACAAAGTAATAAACCCTTAATCACAATAACGGATCCAGAAATCATGTATGGTACAGAGAACGTTACCTATTCAAACAGCTGGTGAATAAAACCCTCTGAGTCCAACAATACACCCTATGCCCACTACAGTGCCCTGCTTCGGCTAGCCCCGGTCAAAAGTGGTGCATTATATAGGGCCGGGTACAATTTGGGATGTATCCATGCAGTGTACGTATGCAAAAAGCGGATTGAGATCTGTAAAACAGATGGTGACTTTAGCAAAAGGTCAACCATTGGATTATGGTTTATCTCATGAACCCCTGGAATGAGACAGACATCGCAAAATGAATATGAATGTGGAGCGATAAGTGGATTATCTGATGCCAGTCTGAGCTCTCATAACTGGCGTTGGGAGATTTATATGCAGCGTAATAAGTGTCTGTTGTTTTTGCAGCCTGTTTTTTTTTTGGGGGGGGGACTAGCTCAAGCCGAAGAACACTATCTTAAAGTTACATTGCATTCTCAACAAAATGAAAATCTTGCAGTTTTAATTGCTCTGCTGTTTTGAAAGCCTATTCTTTTTGTGTCGACATCGTAGGTGGCTCAATCTACTTCGCGATTGTGTGTATGTTTTTGTGTTATTCTCAGAGGGGTCATGCTGGGTATCTGAAAGCTCTCTGTCTGAATGAAAGGAGATTAGCCATGTGTGTACTCACGCTGGATGTGGGAATTAGATGCGCTCAGGCGCACACTTACGCACACACACCCCTACACACACACACACACACACACACACACACACACACACACACACACACACACACACAC
>JACXGI010015721.1:0-16940 GCA_016801175.1 Esox masquinongy | reverse complement strand
AATGCTAATCTGTCAAGCCGTTGATGGCAATCGACCAGCGTGACTCCCGACAGATTAGCCAGACCCTAACATCCTACTCTTGATTTCATCACTTCCTGTATCTTACACCAGCAGACTGGATTGGTTAATTAGTGTTCCACTAGACAAAGAGGTTCTCTGATTCAGAACCGCACCGTCAACATTAAATTGTTAGCCAAGTTGTGAAACGTGTTCTTAAGACTATTCAAAGAATGTTTGAATAGAAGACATAACAACATCTTAATTAACATACTTGTTCATGGATATAAATTGTTTTTTTTTTTTAGTTTTGTTTAAGGAACTAGGACATGTTAACTTGTTATTTCTTTATTCTGTGAATGTCTTTCTGATTCATCTTTAGCGTCATGCAATGACAGAAGGCTTAGCATATAAGCATCAGGTCTTTCCATAATTGTTTAACATAATTATGCCTTCAATATCAAAGGAAGACAAAATGTTTTTAATTCAATGCACTGAAAAATAACCAAATTACAATGATTGAAGAGGCACATCATTATATTACCGAGCTGCTACATTTACATTCATCATCTTAAAGAAATATACTCATCCAGAAAAAATGAATGAATTTAACACAAAAGGGCAAATGATAAAATAATCTGGTCTTTATTATATGCTAGAGACCAACGTTTCACTTTAATTAACATTCGACAAAAAAAACCTTTTGAAAAAAACCTTTTGAGGGAGACGTGCAGCTGTCTTTGGATGGCGAGAGGTTGAATGGTCCACACTTTGACCCTAACGACCAGCCACCCTGTTCTGAGGTGGTTAACCGTGTCGACCAAAAGCCACAGATGCTCCACAGGTTTACAGGTTCCCTGTTGTCAAGTGGGCTTAGGTGCCGGATGGGAGTGTAAAACTGAGTGACACACAAACACACAGGAAGTACGGCCACCGGGCTGAAGATACATCCTGTGTGATGCAAAGGTGTGGCTACTGAACTCCCTTTTGGACAGCTGGTTTCATGTTGTGGCTGACCACAATGTGTACCACATGTGCTTCCCCAACAACGAACCAATGCATCTTCCAATAGGTATTAAAAAATTAGGTATTCCCATTTCAGGAAGGCTAAGCTCACACACATCAAACGTACTCCCGCAAATCCAACCTGACTTTTAGAAAAGCAATTATGAGGTGTATCAATACTGTATCAAATGAATAAATGCATTTTTCATCCCGGCCGCGTTGACTGAAAAGCCCTTTCTGCGTTGGAAAAATCAACCTTATGTTAATTCTTCCGAAGGTATGGCCACACTGCTAGCAAAACAGTTTTGCATTTCAATGACAAATCCCTGCACAGAGCTCCACTCAGACATTTAAATCCACTGTTGAAGTTCTGTTAGTCCCAAATAAGGAGTGTGTTTTGCAATATTCCTCCCTCCATCCATCTGCCTCCCTGTCTGATTGACACTTAATGCCTGTGGTCTATTTTGTGCGGCGATTGTGCATTTTAGTGGTGGCCACATGATGCAGGCGGTTCGCTGTTTATTTTCACCACGGCTGTAAAAAGATCCCCCCAGCAGTGAAAAGGCCGTCTATGAGCTCTGCTAGGAGTCCAACTGGCCTAAATTAGAGTGGGACAAAGCCAGTTGGACAAAAGAAGGTGTGGGGCAGAGGGCAGTGGAGGCTACATTTACCAGGGGACTGGTTAAAGCCGGCGCTGGTGGGTTGGTTTCAACCTACGGGCAGCAGGAATGGCTTGAAAAAGGACTGATTTTATTAGCTGAGGTTGCTAAGAGGATGTTTTTGCATTATAATAATAATTAATAAACAGTTAATTCCAGAGTTGACTGGTATTCAGCCTGATACACCAGCTAGTTCCCTCTGAAAAGAGAGTTTGTTGGGCCAAGCAATTTTCTGTTTGACTCCTCCGAGCAGTGTCTGTAATATTGTAATGCAGTCTGAGTTTTGCCAATTAGTTCGTTTTCAAATTAACATCATCACATTTACAATGGAATGCGTAATTGAATCATGACATGCATTATTTATTCACCTTTTCCAGCTTCCCACTGAGGAAAATAATTTGAAAGACTAGAGGAAGAGGGAAAGAGAGAGAGTGAGAGAGAGTGAGAGAGAGGAGGGGAGATTCATTTATTTGAGCTAGGTTTGGAGGGAATGAAATGGAATCTGGGAAATAGCTGATGTCTGCCATAGGGTTTGGCTTGCCCTCCAGCCTCCGTTCAGATGGGACCACATTCTCATTTCAACTCCTGTAGACCTGAGGAAAGTTTTCTCCTGAGCACGAATAGTTTTATTGCTCCAAACTTTCAAACTCAGGTGGTCCATTTAGCTATGACATTAACACGATTCAATAAACATGAAAATCTTAAAACTGGAAAGGCGCCATTTAAAAAGAGGGTTATTTTTCATGTAAGTTGGGATATTCAGCAGGGCATGACTAAACTGAACACTGACCCATATTATTTTATGAGTTACTCACTTGGAAAGTCTATCTTTATTACAAAAACGCAGGGATGAGGGGGGAATGGACGCGTTCCCCTGCTCAGACGTGCCGTGCATCAGCCCACGGTGGTCCGACAGGTCATTGACTGTGTCATCGACAGGTAGACTGCTATAACGGACGATGCGGTTGGCGGATACTTAAATAACTGTCCAGGTATTTGTGGGACGTCAGGCGTCATCAGAGGAAATGTACCCTTTTACTTATTGTTTACAAATGTCAATCACCAGTTAGTGATATACCATGAATCGTGTCTGCCATTATATTTAAAAGAATCCAATAGTATGATTACCCTAAGCACTGGCCCGGTTCCATGGGAGGAGGGGGGGGGGCAAAAGGGGGCATTTCCCCCTCAGGTATGTATGCAGTTTTTGCCCCCTCAGTTATGATTCCCCATATACCTAGCCGATCGTATATGAGTTTGACCCCTTTCCGATCGTTTCAGTCAACGCGTTGCGATCGTTGTAGACCAAGGAGTTTCTATCGCCTTTACAAGTGTACATACGTTTCTAAATTCTTCAGTCTCGGGGTGGGGGGGGTGACATGACTGCACCCTCAGACATGTGTCATCCTGGCGCCGGCCCTGCTCAAACGTCGTTTTTTTCCCCCCTATTGTGTAGTTCTGTTGGAGGCTTAAAACAACACAAACCTTCCATCCCAAACCTTCCATTCTTTTTTTTTCATTCTAATGAATAATCACATATTAGTTTAACCATTTATTAGAAACATGCACAACTAAAATGTGTACAGGTTTTGCCGTTAGGTTCTGCTCCTCTGGGGTAACTCACTGCCATCACACGATTGTGTTTACAATACTTTTAATAACAATATCAACACCACAATATCATTAATAGCTATCCCCGGATTCACACCCGCGTGCTAGTGAAACCAGCACACATCAGACTTAGTGAGTAACCTGACGATTAAAGAAAATTATTTCACAGCATGAAATCTGATGTTGTGATAGGAGCAATTCTCGGAGTCAGCTGATACGTTGCTGACCAATGGCCACTTGGGTTTCCTGTCTGAACTGGCTATGTTAATTGCTAATTCATTGATATTATTATTACTGTTATAATACCATGATAATATTATCAAGGTTATTGTTAAAGTATGGTCAATCAGTTGTTATGGTTGTTCCTTATCTACCCAGAAAGCCTTTTTTTCAAGTCTACCTGGTCATGGATAGAGCCAATGGGGACTAACAGAAATAATTAGCCAGTGAGACGTCTCGCTTTGGAGAAACCCTTCTGTGAGAGGTAAGGGCTGACTGGAGGGGCCTGACTTGATCCAAAAATTACGGGACAGGTTTTCAAGTCGGGTGTCTCCGTTACTGGACTGTCTCTGGCTGTTGCTGTGGTAAGAGCTTATAAAATCTGCATTTCTCCATACGATAAATGATCAATCCAGCAAACTGTTGGACATTAATCTTACCTCAGAAGGAAGTAGATATTTTCAACAAGGCTTTCTAGTTGAGAAAAAGACTGCACATAAATGGAACAACAAACCTCTCAGTTTGCCTCCAGATGTCTTGCTTTGAGATGACTAATAGTTTCCCCCTGAATACCGTTGAGGCCGTGTATATATTGCAAACTTGCAAATGTTTTACAATCTACTCAGGATTTACTCATGATTCTAAAAAACCTTCTGAGGGACTTGAGGTACTGTCAAACAAAATCGAAACTGGATAGTTGAACAACGTGTTGGCTCTGTTCACTGACTCCGCCCACTGAGTACAGTGGGATTCCATGGCAACAGTTGAATGCGGAGTCAGATGTTTTACATAGGTACAATCAACTGAATGGGAAAGTGTGTCCAAACTTTTGACTGGTAACGTATACACACAAATCTAGTACTAATGCCTAACCCAAAAACTAACACCTAACCTAACTTTTGCACTAAACCTAAAACTTACACACAATATTTCCTTTTTATAAATTGGGATGGAAAAAATAACCCCACCAGTCACCATTTAGTGATTTAACCACGGTTTGGGGAAGTTCTGTACCCATTATGTAGTTAGTTAGAAACACACACATTACACCATTCAAAGCCTTCTTTCCCCTGTAGTAAAAAAAACAAAAGGTATCTGCAGTGTCTGTTTCCATTTCTCCCAGTATCCATCTTATCTTTCCAGACGGAGGGACATCCATCACTATGCAATTAAATATCACAATTCAATCTGTGTTTCATCCATGTGCCCCGAGAAAGATCCTTTTTGTTGTCAATGAGGCAGAGAACAAATGTGTCTCATTCAGACAATAAGAGATATTTCATAAATAATTTCAAGGTAACTTAAAGGCAAAGGCGTAGCGGCCTACTCCTAAAACTGATGTGCCACAGGTGATCTTCATTTGATGTTTACAAGGCGTTTCCAGTAAAACAGGAAATATAAACCTTGTGGTGAAGTCAAATTTTAAAAAGTCTTTAAAAGCATATCATATCAACTTGATTTTTCAAACTCTAAAATAAGTTTTCCATTAATTAAAATCTAGTTCATATCACCATTGGTGTATGATTACTTTCATGCTCTTCAAACCTCAAATCAGTCACAGACTCTCATCACAGGTGAAGAATGACTTCAACAAAAGGTTGCTTACATGGAAATACAATGTTGCATAAGATGATAGGTGTGGTGAGTTTTACAGAGCTATGGAAGGGAGGGCTCGTATTTGTTTCTCAAGTGTGAATTGGAAATCTGTTTTTTATTTTTTTGACTATCCCAGCTCTACCTGAGATACCCTTGGAGAGTAGGATCACCGTCAGGGATGTAACATTATTGACAATGGCAATGGAGAAACTAGGGTGAAAAGTTCCTGCTCACGGGTGGATGGAACGTTTTCTGCTCGAATACCGGCTGTTTATTTATTCATACATCTTGTCATTCATTTTTGACAGAAAAGGACCTCAAAAGCAATATTTATTTCTAAAATTATTGTAATCAAATCATGGTTAAGCGGATGAGAGACTTACTTACAGGCTGATAAAAGATACCTTGTATATTGTCTTTTATTGGCCTTGTGACAATATTGTGCTCCAGATTTACTGGCTAGACAGCCAGTCTATTACACAGCCATTAGCTTGTGGCATGAATGGGAAGATCCTAATGATCTTGTCCCTCCTCTGTCCTACGCTCTCTGAAACCCATTGGAGGAGAAGGTTAGAGGTGCTTCCAATGGGTTACAAGAAGGACACGAGAAGAGACGAAAGAAGATACAAGGAGTATGAAAGTGAAATCTTCCCAGTGTGGTTTAAAAGCCGAGGTGAGGATGGGATACGTCAACAGAACCCTACATCCCTGCATACGCCTCCTATCTCACCCTTCCTTACACACCCTTTATCCTCCCTTCGCACCAATCACTCCATCACGCCCAGGTCTGAGAGACGCCGGTGCAAATTCAATCAGGACAGCGAGGGTTAGAGTCGGGGGGTATGAAAATTAAATTTGGATTTTTTTTATCTCATTCTGTGGATGAGAGCCAAGAGGTATCCTCTGCGCCCCTCCCAGCAAGCAAGCGTCTTTCAATTTGCCAGATTAGCGCCCCTAGCCTCCCGTCATGTTTCAGAACGGAACGACGGAGCACCCAACCCCCCTTGGTCTCCCTTGATCCTCGACCACTCCCAGTTTCCCCAATCTTATTAAGCTAATTAACTCTTTCATCTTCCAATTTCACCGCATCTCATTTCTCCACTTTCCAAGTCCCGCCATCAATCCTCTAATCAGGTTTAAGGTAAACCTCCCCATTCGGCATGTTGGGCCCGTAGATGTAATGAAAGCGGAGATTTGTTTTCTTGTATTTATTGTTATGAGTGTGTTTTGGTGGGGCTCTCCTCCCCAGAATGGCAAAAAAAACTACTGGCCAAAGTTATGTATTTTGTTTCCATGGTGATGCGGTCTTAGGTCGTGCCACAGAGTGACTTGTGGCCAATGAGGAGGTTTGAAGTATTGTGTACTTCCAATGAGACAGATTTCCAGAGGGCTTCAGAAAAAAAAGCATCGTAAAAAATAAGGCATCGCAGGCATGTTCCATCAGAGGGACTGGGAGAACTGTTAGTTAGTAAATCAGGCAGTTCTGTCAAAAGCCAGTTCCAAAAACTGCGGGGAAGATAGAAGCGTTGAACAACACACCTAATGGCATATGAATGCAGTCGAAGTGTGAGAAAAACAAAATCTGATCCACCGCTCGGCTGGAGATGGAGGGAGTGTTTTTAAATAGATGGCCGTACTTCAGTAACACATCCCTTTCCTTGGAATAATACAGCAGAGCTGGTCACGCGGTCGGAGAGCTCTAGGCACCCAGGGTTACACAGAGGCCCATTTAGACAACTAATCGATCTATCATTCTGCAGGCCCAATATTGCTGAGTGAAACATGAACTAAGCAGAAGTACAACCCCTTTAATCTTCTTCGCTACTGTTTACGTTACAATTTTAAACACAGTGAGAACTGCAGTCCACATGAATGCTGTTCCTGGAAATCAGTGTAAAGGATGTGTTTTTCTGTTTTTTTAGGCGGCGCACTGCCACTGAGTGTTATGCATGACCTCCTAACCGAAGTTTAAAGGTCAGAGGGAGTTGCCACCAGCCAATGACCTTCCTTTGACTATTCTGACTAATTACTTACCCAGTAGATTATAATAATCTACCACACCAACACTGAATGAAGTGGATGTCCAATTGTAACTGAGTCTACCAGATAATGATGGTCGACTGCATTGAGAGGGGATGGAATGCTGAGGAGAGCGACCGTTTTTTAGGATAGTTCTGACCTACCAACGGCAAAAAAATATTTGACACGCACGCCGTGTCCTGGAATTCATAACCAGAACAACAACAAAACCCAAATGGCTTACACCTGACAACAAATGAACAACTGTCACCATGACTTATGTGTGTCATAAACTGAAGTTAGAAGGTCAGTGTTAGAAATATCACCTACCTCACAAGTATGCAGTTAAACAACGTGTCTAAGGGTTTTCCACAACATTGGTCAGATTGCCGTTGGCTCTTTAATGATGAGCTCATCCTCAGGACAGATTCAGTTCCCAACACCTCATCCACGCCTGTTGCAGAAATCCCTCTAAACACTGAACCAAGACCACACCTTAAGACTTGACCACACTCTGACCACACATCATTCTGCACTCACTCCCCGACATCCATCCATCCATCCATCCATCCATATATCCATCGCTGTATTCATTTATCCATCATCCTTCAATCAGCCATCCATTCATTTGTCCGCCATCCATCCAACTGCCATCCATCCACTCAATATACATCATATTTCCAATCATCCCTCATCCATTCATCCAAAATTCTCGGCTCCAGATCCTGCCACATCTTTTTGTGCTGCCCATCACAATCCCCTGAACAAAATAGAAGAAAGAAGGGGAGAGAGAGAGTGAGTGGTGTGGTGTGAGACGGAAGGATGAGAGGGAGACAGTCTTGTTAATGACCACTGGAAGAGCAGCTGACAGAAGCCACATTGTCAATAGGGTGTGAAATTCCTGCATGCCCGGACCTCCGTCTGGGCTTCGTGTGAGAGACGAGTCAGACTGTCTGCCCACAAAATGGGCCCCTTGGGTGTTCCCATCATGCACCGGCGAGCTGAGGTTTATCCGTGGGAGCTGGTGCCCGACCAATCAGCGGCTATACACTCAGTCATCAGTTATGCGCTCATAGGCCAGTGGAGCACTCAGTGTACCTGATAGCAGTTTAGCACAGTGGTTAACCAAGAATCACAAATGGAATCTGCTGCATCTTTATTAGCTATGACTATAGGGGCAATAAATCGCTTGAGATCTCACATGGGACACGAAGGCAGCTGTTGAAAAACATCTTATATCAAATATGCAACTGCGTTAATGGAGAGCGTTTGAAATTGTGATAACTGCGTTTCCTCATAATGTGGTAATTGTTGTGGTGTAAGTTTTCAATTGATGTGGAGGATAATCATTTAAAAGTACTACCATGAAGCGGAAGAAATACTGAGCTGTCGTCTTCAATGAGCAGTTTAATAAACTTTGTATGTCAGAAATCTCACTTGTGAGAAACTCTGCGACATATATACTGCATGTTTAAAGCAAGATATATGCTAACTCACGGCTGCGAAAACTAGCTTCAACGAGCCTGCTGATTAAACCACTTTTGGACTGAGGTCACATTATCATACCGCGAACTCCGTGACACATTTTGCAATAACAGTTCATTAATTAGTTTGCGTATTACATTGTTGGGAGGTGGGACAGTTTCTCGCCTGGAGCTGGCCATCTTGTCTCAGGCGAATAGACCCCGGCGCGCCGGTGAATCTGTTTGTTTCATCAAGTGTAGAATTCAATTTGTAGATTTCTTTTAATCTAGAGCACCTTTGCCCCCAGCGCTGGGGAGGAGACTGCTGAGACTCCATTTTGGTCTTGGTCTTTTGCTGAAATAACGAGGGAGAAAAGGGAGAGAGGTGGTTGGTAGAGGGAGGGAGATGTGTGACCTTGGTACCTCACTGGAGTGCCCTGCCAGTGATAGCAGTCAGCACCTTTGGGAAACCAGAACACACACACACACACAGAGAACCCAGGAACACTGCTAAAAAAATAACTGTCACTAACAGATAGACAGTACAGGGGAGAAAAGAAACTGCACTGTCATTGTGATAAAAAAAAAAAAAAATTATATATATATATATATATATATATATATATACATATATATAAACTGACATTATCAGCGTTTCTGTACCCTGCAATTCACAGTTTTGTAGTGTATTCAGTTCTCATGCTCATCTTTTGAGTCCTGGTTGTTCCCTGGTGGGTTCTGCCTGGCCAGCAGCGAGGGATTCGCTACAAAGGCACAGCGTAGCTTTATAGTGCCGTGATTTCCTCAAGGCGTCTCACTCCCCTGTGAGAACCATTTCAGAGCAAAGCTAGGTGCGAGAAATGGAAGTCTTTTTCAAGTGTTGTATCAAACACTGTCAATTTACACGCTGTCTCTGAAACAGACTCACACACACAGTAAAACACACATGTACATACACACACCTTCACAAGCCAGTGATGGGGTGTTAAAGAATGTGTTTGGATTCTAAAAGTAGACAGGTTGGTTTCTACAGAGGTCCAGATGAAGGCTCATCTTAGCCTGGGTTGGTGGGGTTATCTAGGTTTGGGTGGGTGTGTGGGTTTCACTTGGGCCTGGGTTGGTTTTGGTTGTGAGAGGTGGATGGGTGGGTTTGGCACTGGTATGTGCTTAGGTGTGTGGTTTAAAGTGGCTGAGTGGGTTTGGGTGGGTGGATGTGTGTGTTGGTGTGTTTGGGAAATTGGGTGGGTGTATTTCTGTGTGTGGGTAGTTAGGTATTTGGGTGAGTGAGTGTTAGGCTTTTTGGCCAGGTTAGGTTTAGGCATACAAGTTTGATTATTGAGGTAAGGGTAAGGGTTAAGGTTGGAGTTAAGACTAGGTACAGGGCTAGAGAATAGGGAACATTTTGATTCTGCTTCAACAATGATCCCGTTTTCACTGACCACACAGAAACGTATTGAGGGCGTATCATTCTATCTGCAAAAAGTGCATTCTGATGTAATTGGCTTTAAAATTCAGCATCAACAATGGTTTAAACGGTGTTGTCTCTAAACTCGCCATATTGTCTTTAGATTCATCATGCTGTCTGTCGATTCTTTTTATTGTCCGTAGATTCACCACACCGTCCATTGACTGACCGTGCCGTCTGTAGACTCACCCTTCTGTCTGTTGATTTGCTTCACTGTCCATAGATTCACCATGCTGTCCGTGGATTCACTGTGCCATCGGTAGATTCACTGTGCTGTCTGTAGATTCACTGTGCTGTCTGTAGATTCACCGTGCCGCCTGAAGATTCACCGTGCCCTCTGTAGACTCACCGTGCCGTCTGTAGATTCACTGTGCCCTCTGTAGACTCACCGCGATAATGACACTGTGAAACAGCCTGTGATGACAGGCTTCCTCTGACTCACATTTGACACACACCACAACATTAACCAAACCCAGAGTAATCCACTCACATATACCATTACAGAGGATGCCAGACTAAACATGAGGCCAGGTGAGAGTACAACAACAGGGAATCAGGGAATGCATGATGCCAGTGTAATAAAGTCCAGCTGACCTCCCCCACTTCTTGAAAAAGTGGTCCGACCCAAGAGGCAGCTGAAATACCAGGTGCTCATTTGGCAAATCCAGGCAACCGTGGTGTTTACATTTCAGCGACTTGAGAGGGGAGAAAGTCCAGATGTCCAGACGGAGTATGGCAGGTCAGGATCAGTCCGGTCTCCCCAGGTGACAGCACAGGGTGGGGGGAGTTGTGTTTAAACCTTTTATTATACTGGGGCGGGCAAAAAATCCTTGCAGAGACATTACATCAATTTGACCTTGTGGGGATGTTTCCTCTTGAGGAAAATGTCTCTTTTCTTATATATGTTTTGGGACAAGTTCACAAAGGACTTCCACGAGTCACACAATTTTTCCTAGAATCTGTTTTTTGTGGAGAAAAAAATACATTTGTATTTTTACATACACATTTAAAAAAAAAAAAAACATGGCTATAGCACTTCTGAGCATTTAATAGCTACAGACATTCCTGTGGTAAACCAAAAATTGACAAGGTTAGAAATCACAAAAAAATATTTATTGTATTTTCTATATGGAGAAACCAAGAAATCTAGGAGTCTAGGAGTTTTGAAACCTTTCTTTTTCTATTAGTTTTTTTGTTGGTTTTAAATGCAGTTTCTGATCTTTCAAATGAATGGTTCACCACAGATATTTGTGTACCTATTCAATGTTTGGAAGCTTGATCACCGGCAATGTTCCAATGTTGTTATTGTGTGTGTGTGTGTGTGTGTGTGTGTGTGTGTGTATGTGTACACACACATGTACTGTACATTACATGGTTTAGACAGTAAGGCTATAATGATAATCATAATTAATAAATCATAATTATTGTTATAATAAAAATGACATGAAAACCACAGCAAACTTTAACAAAAGTAATGAGTGAATAACATGAATAACATTATTTAGTATTACATCGGTCTTAACATGGCTGAAAAGCCTCAAGGTGTGCCATGAAAACCTTAACTGTCCCCCCCTTTCTATTTCTCACTGTTTTCTTTTCTCTCTCGCTCCACCTCTCTAAAATTCTAATCCAGAAGGTTCATTGGCATGGAAAGTTTAACCACATGCAGAGCAAACATATAAACATCTTGCAAATCAATGATGATTCAGTTCTCTCTCTGTCTCGGTCAGAGTCTCTTTCCAATAAATACTTGCAAAGTGAAGGATATTTTTGTCCTCCTTGCTCTAGACTAGTTGCATGGTGACATCCTTTGCTGGTCGGGAAACAATTTGTGAGAAGACAGTTTAGTGAAATGAAAACAGGTAATATAAAGGCTGAAGCATAGGATCTGTGCTGGCATGACAAGACAGGCTGACAGACTGACAGATGTACACAGCATCTTGCCAGGGCAGGCGTTGCGGACAGTTTGATTGTTTCATTATGTTTCCTATCAATTTGCTCGCCATAAATCTACACTGTCTTGATAAAACATTGCCTGTCAATTTGCTACCCAGCACCTGCTCATAACAAATCACAGAGACATTTTGGGGACTTCTTGGCAGGAAGGCTTTTGGTGTTGACTGTTTATCTCAGTATTACATAAGGGTTTGAGTGTATGTGTTTGTGTTCATATTTTACTATCCTGGCAGGGTCCAAATAAAACAGACAAAGATTGGAAAATCTGTATAATTTGACTTTGTAAATACTATTTCATTGGTCCCCACAAGGAATTTTCTTATTTTTATTTTATTTAATATTTTTAGTTTAAGGGTTATGTTTAGGTTAAATATTTAAATTGGAGTTTGGGTAAGGAGTGAGGGTTAAGGTTAGGGTTCAGGTAAAATAGGACTTCTTTTGGGAGGGAATATTTTTGTGTCCCCACAAGGATAGGGATTCCAACGATGTGTGACTTATGTGTGTATTGTGTATGTGTGTGTGTGTGACTTGTGTGTGTGTTGTGCGTGTATGTGTTTGTGTGTGTGTGTGTGTCTGTGGCTTGTGTGTGTATGACCACATGTATGTGTATGTTGTGGTTTTTGTGTGGGTTACGTCCTCCAACAGGAATCTTGCCCTTCCCTCTTCAAGGTCTGGCAGTTCCTTGTTGTGGCACGAATCAGTGTGATACACAATGCACCCATTCTTGCAATGAACTGAACCTCATCTTCACGCTCACCTTCTAAGCAATGAACTGAACCCCTTCTTCACGCTCACCTTCTAAGCAATGAACTGAACCCCATTTTCACGCTCACCATCTAAGCAATGAACAGAACCCCATTTTCACGCTCACCGGCCAAGGCAACACAACACTTACACTATTTTGATTCTGTAATAAACTCACTTTATACAGCTGTACATGGTGTGCCAGAACAAGCTAGTGTCAGAGCAAGCTAGCCAGCATTTTTTTAAGCAGACTATAATAAAAATGGAAGTGATTATTTATCATAACTAATACAAGACATGCTCTTATATTCATTATTGCTGCTTGTTTCTGAACCCAGACATGATGATGCGTGGCAACTGTGCCCATAGCAACAGATACATGTTGTAAATCTTGGATATTGATGATGCTGTTGAAAGATATAAGTACAGCCTCTAGCAGCGATAGTTTCACTCCCGCACCCAAATATTAATGATACCATCAATGATGACACGGGAGTTGTCGATACATGTTAGATTTTTAGTTGAGAGTATAGCTTGAGATGATTTGAAATGCTCCAAGTTTATCCCAACACACAGTATTTTGGCTGTGAACAGATACGATAATAACAGCTACTATTTGGGTTGGAAAAGGTTTCCTAAAAATCCCATTTCTACAGGAATTCACGTTGGAATACCTCTCGTATCAAGAGGAAATGAACCAGAATTCATGGATAACCTGTGAACTGTGGGATAGTTACAGCATTTTTGCTAAATTAAATGCTATTCATTGATAAAAATAATTATGTTGTGGCTGGTGTCTGGGCTACTGATGCAACAGTACTTAACACAGTCAATGCAACAGTACTTAACACAGTCAATGCAACAGCAATAAACACAGTCAATGCAACAGCAATAAACACAGTAAATGTAACAGTAATTAACACAGTAAATGCAACAGTACTGAACACAGTCAATGCAACAGTACTTAACAGAGTCAATGCAACAGTACTTAACACAGTCAATGCAACAGTACTTAACACAGTCAATGCAGCAGTGCTGAACGCAGTCAGTGCAACAGTACTGAACACAGTCAATGCAACAGTACTGAACACTGACACAGTGCGCTTCCTGTCTCTTAATGCAACAGTCTGTACTTGTGAAATAACTTCACTTTTACTTAACATGTGCGTTGTTGATGAACCAACCAATAAGCACTCACCGATTCCTACAAATCCTGTCTGGTGGGCCAAGATTATAAGAACATACACATGCATGCATGCCCCACACACCCACACACACACATGCACACACACATACACACCAATCTATCCAGATGTTTGGCTTGCAGATCAGTCAGTTTATGGGAGGAGTAATAAATATTAGCCTTTCCCAGAGAAGAGGCAGTGTGCTCCTCTCTTTCTGCTCTACTGGGCCACCAGAATATGGTAGAATGTGTATCCAGGCCAGGCCTTCTCATTATGGGTACACCTGGTTCCGGATATGGGTGGTTTGGTTGTACACTGAGAACGACAGCAGAGAAACCATGCTGGGAAAGCAGCTCAGCTCAAATTCAAACCATCTGCTTTTTTCCTGGTTAGGTACAATGCTGAGGCTACTGTGCACTTCAGAGGTACTTCTGAACTAACTTTGATGACTGCCATCATGCCTTTGACCTAACTAATAACACCAATGTCCAGAAAATCACATGACACGCTCCAATTTAGTGTCCTTTTTTATGGTCATAGCCCGTTTTTCACCAAGATGACTTTGCTGTCACTTTGTAGTAAGGCGGTTATAATGGACTGATACCCACACCAACACAATTCCTTTGATGAGTTTTCTCCTTATGTCATTGAATTCCCACCAGTCTTCTTGAGAAGCTATTTCCCTGGCGGGTTGACAGCGATTGACCTACACGGTGGTGACATCAGTGGCGCTGTGTGTAGCTGCTACCATGGTCTCTCAGGGGCAAAAGACTGCAGTGAGATTCCAGCTGGACATAAAGAAGTCACGGGAGGTCCCATGTTGGGGTCAAAGGTTGGCCGAGGAGTCTGGGTAAAGGGAAGTGGACTGTGGGGGACAGGCGCTGTTGACGCTGTGTTTGGACATTATGAACCATGTTATCTCAGACAGTGCACTCAGCAGAGTCAATCCATCAAACTGTTGGCCCTCCGCCAGTAATTATTCATTGTGTCTTTGATGGAACATGGGTCGAGTGCCAAACCTGCACGGCAACTGTTTGGAATTTCACCTCAGAAACATTCAATGGTGTCATTTTCTATGGCTATGCTTATTAAGTTGATATGAGGTTCGCCTCCCTTGTTCTACATTGTGTAAAGTAATAGAGTCATGAATGATGGAAACACAGAGGGATATTTATGTATTGAGAAAAGATTGTGTTGGCATTGAGCAAATGTGAGATATTTCAAGCACGGTCATGGATGTTAACCCGGAAAATAAATCTGAAAGTATAGGCAGCCTGGCAGGCGTGTCCCCGGAGCAGGGAGGAGATCACATATTGAAAGACCGTGCATTGACAATGCCAACTACACACAACTACAAACAATTACACACAACTGAAGACAACTACACACAGCTGGAGGCAACAATAAATAGCTACACACAGGTGGAGACAACTACAGACAACTGCACACAACTACAGATGACTACAGATAACTACAGACAACTACACATAACTAGAGACAACTACACATACACACAAATACAGACAACTATATACAACTTGAGACAACTGCACACAACTACAAACACCTACACATACAGCTCTGGAAAAAATTAACTGACCACTACACCTTTTTCTTTCCTACCCAAAAAAGTTGAAAAGGAAGGTTTTAAGTGAGGAACAGAAATTCAATTTGCAGTGGTCTCTTAATTGTAACCCTTCTGTTCCTCACTCAAAACCTTCCTTTTCACCTTTTTTTGGAAAGGAAAGAAAAAGGTGCAGTGGTCTCTTCAATTTTTCCGGAGCTGTAACTATGGACAGCTACAGACAACTGCACATAACTATGGATAACTACAGACAGCAGCACAGCAGCTCTGCGTGGCTTTAATGGAGACAAGTCTGTGAAGAGCGCAGTGTCGTTTTGAACCATCCCATCCAACGTACCTCACCCTCTCCGCCCTTTGACAGACCACACCTGACACTGTTAACATCTGACAGAGAGGCACAGTGGTAGGAGTGTCTGAGAAACAGGGTGAAGTGACCGCTTTGTGTGTGTGCGTGTCTGTGTGTGTGCGCGCGCATGTGCATGCGGGTATTTGAACTTATAGGCCTGTAACAGATTGTGTAACACTGGAAGACTCTCTGAGGGAATTTACAGGTGGGAAGAGGTGATGGATGTCAGGTGGGATGTTGCCGTACATGTGTCTTATGTAGTAGAATCACACGGCTCTCCTGGGTTGGGTGTTGTTTGCCAGTGTATTGACGGGGCAGGGCCTTCGGCTCTAGTAGCTGGTTTTGGGGTGCCCAGAAATGAGGTGCTGATTTACAGTGGAGTCTAGCCTGGCCGCTGGGAGAGTCCTGGGGATTAGACACCCCCCATGAAACCCTCCTTGTCTCTCCTGCTCCCTCACCCCCTCCCTCAGTCTGGAATTCTGTCTCAAAGCCCCTCGGAGATTCTCCAGAACCAACCAACCCCTGCTGCAGCCTGTCCCCCTTCTATGCACCCCCACCCCCCACACACAGACACACACACACACACACACACACACACACACACACACCCCCACACACACACACACACACACACACACACACACGCCACCACACACAGACACACACACAAGCCCAACTGAGCCCCTCCTCGTGTTCAGAGAAGAAAACGATCCGCTCGCGTCCGTGTCGTATTAGTGCTGCTATTACACAGTGCAGACTGACTTTGAGAGGGGAAAGGCCAGTCTGGAGCAGCAGGAGTTCTGGGACTGCAAGGGGAGGTATGAGGGAGATAGACTGGAGGGAGAGGAGAGGTAGGAGGGAGATACACTTGAGGGAGAGGGGAGGTATGAGGGAGATAGACTGGAGGGAGAGGAGAGGTAGGAGGGAGATAGACTTGAGGGAGAGGGGAGGTATGAGGGAGATAGACTGGAGGGAGAGGAGAGGTAGGAGGGAGATAGACTTGAGGGAGAGGGGAGGTATGAGGGAGATAGACTGGAGGGAGAGGGGAGGTATGAGGGAGATAGACTGGAGGGAGAGGGGAGGTGTGAGAG
>JACXGI010015720.1:0-17009 GCA_016801175.1 Esox masquinongy | reverse complement strand
TTTTCTGAGATACTGAATTTGGGATTTTCATTAGTTGTCAGTTTTAATCATCACAATTAAATGAAATAAACATTTGAAATATATCAGTCTGTGTGTAATGAATGAATATAATATCCAAGTTTCACTTTTTGAATGGAATTACTGAAATAAATCAACTTTTTGATGATATTCTAATTATATGACCAGCACCTGTATAGGCATGTTTATGCTGTCTGGTGGAGCTACTGTTTCTTAGAGAGGCTATCCGGTGATACTGTACCGTTGTTAAGATAGGGTTGAATATAATGATTAGCATACAGTACAGCATTATGTTTATACCTGGCCATTTTACTGATGTCCTTTATTTCTGATTGTTTCAGACGACACACACCCAAACACATACATATTTAAGCACATAGAAACTCCTGCATGCACACTCGGTCTATAGGACTACAAGCTGTGTGACATTGAGTGAAGTTGGATCCCAGAGCCTGGGTTACAACAGTATACTGTGATTTCTATATTAAAGACGTCAACCACCTCTTCCTTGTCTGTCATCTGTGCTCTGACTGGCACACGGGAGCGAATACACAGGATCTCACCAACACCTAATATACAGTCCAACCAGTTCTAACCAACAGTATGCGACTTGTTTGTGGTAAATGCACTCAAACGGCCATTACATTTTGCATTGTATGTGGGTAAATGGTTTGATTGGAATGATTTTAAAGTGCAATAGATTATATGAAACTTGAAGCATGCCATTTTTCCATTATATCTGAGATGTTGATAAAGGGCTTGATTGTAATTAAGAGTTTACTCTATACTTTGTTTTTTGTTTAAATTAATCAGCAGAATGAACTCTGAGTCTTTGCGGGGTGAGCATTATAGGTTACCTAGGGCTGTCGCAATTATTACATGATTGCCTGATTACAGTGATTTGAGCCAGATCGCAATTATTTTTATAGACAACAATCTTCTTGCACAATCTGAGTAAGGGACTTTAGGCAAATGTTAGAAATGTCTCAGCAAATACCGCACAAATTATGTTGTCACGATTATTGTAGAGGAAGGAACCATTGACACCTTGCACAAGGAGGGAACCAGGTGCAGGCAGGTTGGCAGTTGATGTTGTGAATTTAATTGAAACAAACACCGAGCACTACAACAAACGAAACGAAAACAAAAGGGTACAAACCAAAACGAACCACTCACCACGTACTTGGACAAACGTAGACATGGAACAATGACCGACAAATGAGGGGAGCAGAGGGGAAACATTTAAACACATACTGATGACTTAATTGGAACCTGGTGTGAGTGACAATTGGAGACAAGACAAATGAAGGAGTCCGGGGTGAGTTCATGAACATTGGGAAAAGCGGGAGATGACGGAGCTGTCCGTCACCTCACTGTCACATATGTCAGTTTCCATATGATAGCCCATGCATGCAGAAGCGTGTTTGACATGCTCTGCGGAAAGTTATATTCAGATAATTTACTGAAAAATAAATTGTGTGGATGTGTGTGCGCACGTTCGTACACTCAGGTTAGGGACCAAATCACAGTTGCGGGCAAATGCTGGTATCACGTGTAGTTTTCCGTAGATAAAAATAACAGCCACAATGTCCAGTGGGAAATAAGCCAAATAAATAAATACATTAAAAACATATTAAATAACCTAATATTGTGTGACCTATATGATATGCTGCCAAGAAAACAGCAAGCCTCTGCTCGCTCTTACTAACGTAAACCCTGGCCTGGATACAGTAGCTTACGTTGGAACAGGACTACCGGCGCTTGCAATATTAGAAAATTAATTAAAAGTAATTAATGACAAATAGAATAGGTATTATACTTTCTGTAGATAGTGGGTATGGATATTTGATCTTAGGGCCTGATGTTGATATTACATAATCAGTTACATAATTGTTGGCAATGTGTGTGTTTCAAAACTTTCAGTAACTTTATGTACATACACTTCAAGGCCATGACAATAAAGCATAATGATTATGGTGATGAAAGATGCTTTTGAATCTTAACCATTAAACTTGACTTCCTCTACTGACCAGTGTTCCATGTCACTGTCTCTTCCCCCTCAACACCTGCAGTAGGTCCCAGCTGTAACAGTTCAGTCACTGTGCAGTCTGACTGAGGGAGGTTTTTGTACGACTCTGTATCACTGTGTGAACACCCAGACACTGTTGGGATAGTGTACACTCTGACAGTAGTAATCTCCTGTATCTTCAGTCTGGACTCCACTAATGGTCAGAGTGAAAGCACTCCCAGATCCACTGCCACTGAATCTAGATGGAATCCCAGAGTTAAGAGTACTTCCTTGATAAACAAGGAGTTTGGGAATGGATCCAGGTTTCTGTTGGTACCAGGCCATACAAGGCAACGATGAACCACAGTTTGGATGCACATCACTGCTGGTTCTACATTTCAGAGAGACTGTCTGTCCTGGGAGAACAGCTTCACTGGCAGGAGCCTGAGTCACAGTAACCTGACCTCTGGATTCTGAAATAGAGAGGAAAACAAAGTTGTACATCATCAGGTAATATTAACAAAACCTCTGTATTTTAGTTCACTTAATGTACTTTTCATTATAGAAAAATGAAATCAAATTTTCCTTACCCTTGAAGCAGAGGAAAAGTGTCCAGATGAAGGTGGTTATCAAAGCCATGGCTGTTGTGGTTTCATTTGACATGAAGGACAGCTCTCAGTCATGAAGTGTTAAACTCACAGGGTTATAAACACTCCCAGATCACTGAATCATGTGCTGTCTATACAGACATCATCACTATGCAAATAAGCTTCTGGAGAGAAAATAGTTTGTCATGTTTCAGTTCAAGTGATTAATGGTGATGATGATGATCTATGACTCTGACCTTTAGTATAAGCCCATTTCTGTTTAAGGAAGGTTAATATTGTTTGACCATGGGAACCTCTCATATTGGCATTTTCCCACCACTCCCCATCTATTTAAAACTGTTGTACCAAGTAGTCCGCATTGAAATCCCTTTTAGGGTTCTGGTTTATCAAATTGAGGTATTGATAATATTACCACTTTTTTATGGGTTTTGTCAAGAATGATTTGGGTAGTAATGGATAATAAAAGTGATGTAATGTAACACATGTAATGTAACACATGTACTTGTGTCTGTTTGTTGGTTCTGTATTTGTCAAAGATGATATATGTAGAACTCCTGTGTCCCAGATTTTTGGTACATGACCTAAGTGGTCTAATTACCTTCTGTGTCCATTAGGGTCATTTTGTGAGAGGCTGTCTTTGACATGGTTTATTAAAGGCTCATATAAACAGGTCTTCCCATTCCACCCCCACTTTTAAAAACTATGTGTGTGTGTCTGCGTGTGTGTGTCTGTGTGTGTTTGTGTAATTCTACATCCGGGGGGGATATTTTTAAAGTTTCCTAAAGTTATATTTGTTTTGGGTATAAATAGTATGTTTTAAATTAACCTCTAAAATCGTGAAATATTTAATATTTAATAAACAATACATACAGTAAGAATACTATAACTGATCTTGACAATAAAAGTGCAGGTTAGTGAGGGCATATGGTACGATTTAGACTTTAGACATACCCAAAGGTGTCATGTTACGTTTTTCAAAAATGAAACCTTTCAATAATAAGATTATTTTGAAAGACTATGAAACATTTTACACAGTTACATAATTCAGTGTACCGGAGATTTTTCATAATAGGGTCCATACGAAACTATTTTAGGCAGTCAGTTCAGTTATGGTTCAAATGGCAAGACTTAAACCTACATAGATATCATCAAATGTTGTGGTTAAAATTAGAATAGTATGTTCTGCACAGGATGTAATATTTATAGGTTATCTATAGCGTCTGTATTAAATGAGATTGTGAGTGTGAGAGAGAGGGATTATTTTTAGGGTTTTCACACTGACAGATTCATTGTTGCTGAATGAGACTACATTTCTTTACAGTGTAAATGGGTGAAACTATCAGTTGTCACACGTCACCTTCCGAGGTAAGATGGGACAGTTTCCCTTAAAGATATTCCCTGTGGTTACAGAGGTCAACTACTGGGTTTAAGTCGCATACATGTAAAATCCCTTTGTCATCCATCACCATGTGAAAAACCAAAGAGCTTTCAGCTGAAAGGATGGTTATTGACCTACACAGATCAGGTAAATAATATAAAAATACATGAACTGCAGAAAATACCACTGAGCACAGTCAGACCAATAATCAAAAGGACTCAGAAGTCTGGAACAGTTGCACATTTGCCAAGAAGAGGATGCATGTACATATTGTCGCAAACATGGTGAGGAAGATGGTGAGGTAGGCAAAGACAACTCCAAGGATCACTGTTTCAGACCTGCACAGTTTAGTGGAATCAAGTCTCAAAATCAACTGTTAGAAACCCGGTGAATGGACCCCCCCCCCCAACAATTATCTGTGTGGTCAAAGAAGATGGTGACCAAATCACAGACTGGTCATCATGTGGACCAAAGAGCTTCACATGAAACTATAAATGTGCCCCTAGGGTAAACTTTGAATAGATCACGAGTTTGGTTGAGGGCTTTACAAAACAATTGTGAGAGATATGTAGGGGTTCATCTATACACTGTCCCTTTTAATCCACCCCGCAGAAGTACAAATCATTACATTTGGGGAAAGTTATGTTACACTAGTTTATATGTTGTTTCACTATGACTTAATTTTAATGTAATGTGCCTGAAAGCTGAAAATTGTATCGTATGGCATCATAATGTTAAAATTTTTGGGAATGGAGATGGGGGATAACACACTAACACATTTCATAACGCTTTTAAAATAATAACCTGACCTCCATATCTATTGCGTCAAGTATTTATTAATATTAAATGTCCTCAAAGTTCACTGTGCAATGTCATATTAATGTAATGTCTTCCTCCATCTGCCATACTGCAAAGCATTTTGTGTTTTCCTCTGTTTTCAGATGGAAATATTTTTTAGGAGATGGGAAACTGAAATTGTAGAACGTGTCATAAGAAATGCCTGTGCGGTTTAACCTGCAGACCATCTATAACCCCGTTTCCAAAAAAATTGGGACACTGTGTAAAATGCAAATAAAAACAGAATGCAATGATGTGCAAATAATTGATCCTTATTTTTAATTGAAAATAGTACAAAGACAACATATCAAATGTTGAACTGAGAAATGTTATTGTTCTTCGAAAATACATGCCCATTTTAATTTTGAAAATTTGGAAAACGTTGGGACATGGGCATGTTTACCACTGTGTTGCATCACCTCTTTGTTTAACAATACTCTGTAAACTTTTGGGAACTGAAGAGACCAACTGATGTAGTTTTGAAAGTGAAATGTATTCCCATTCTTGCTTGATATAGGATTTCAGCTGCTCAACAATTTGGGGTCTGGACTGCAGGCAGGCCAGTTTAGCACCCAGCCTCTTTTACTACAGAGACATGCAGTTGTTATACGTGCAGAATGTGGTTTGGCATTGTCTTGCTGAAATAAGCAAGGCTTTCCCTGAAAATAACGTTGTCTGCATGGCAGCATATGCTGCTCCAAAAACTGTATATATTGTTCAGCAATAATGGTGCCTTCACAGGTGTCCAAGTCACCCATGCCATGTATCATACATGTCTGATTTCTGTCTCCCTCCAGTGGACATGGTCAGTAACAACAGTCTGTGTGGACTGTGATGCTGCTGACTGACTGATTTAAAGGGGTGATCTCCAGAGCTCTGATGTCTCCTACTTCACCTAATGCTCTGTGGAACAACCACAGTGATGTAGGGAAGAATTAATGGGTAGTGTCTGGGCCATTATCTATAGGAGCTTTGAGGATTGGACATCATCTTCCTCTATTCAGAGTTGTTCATACTCTTCCTTGAGTTACTAAGCAAAATTAAGGATGCAGTCTGGGACTTTTGTGACTAATAAAACATATTTTAAACCACCCACTTGGGCTGGATGTGTGATGGTCAGAGTGATGGTCAGAGTGAAGTCACTATAATCTCCACTGCCAGTGACTCCAGTTGGTGTCCCAGACTCAAGTGTATTAGCCCAGTATATTACGAGTTTAGCAGCTCCTCCAGGGAGCTCCTCCAGAAACGGTCTGCCCTGGGAGAGCAAATTCAACTGTAGGTATATGTGTCACAGTGACCTGACCTCAAATCTCTTTCAGTCAAGTAGTTTCACATCATTATAATGTATTTCAAACAGCAGTAGATTTATTACATCAAACAGCAAGTTTTTACTCACATCAATAATATATAGCAAATGATTTGTCTCACTGCTGTATTTTTATTCTGATAATGAAATATAATTAACTGTCTGTTCGCTTATTCTCTGTGAAGTTCCTCAAATCAGTTAGTTAACACTAAACAAAAGCTGAAGCGGATTCCTCTGTGACTTTACCACCACTGTTCTCTCACCAACCCACCTCTGACCCATATTGAATCATGCCTGATTGCAATAAAAGAATGGATGAAGGAAAACTTCCTCAAACTAAACAGTCACAAAACAGAACTCATACACATTGGAACCAAATCCACCCTCACCAAAGCTGGCACTTTCACTCTCAGCATTGAGGACACAGTTGTTTCTCCATCCCTCCACACACGTAACCTTGGCATTCTCTAGGGTTGCTCCCAGGCTCTGGAACTCTCTCCCCGAAACCATCCATGACTCTGAGACTATCCACATCTCCCAGCAACGCCTCAAGACTCATCTGTTCAAATTCACCTACCCATAGCTATGCCCAATCCCACTCTCTATGTTTTCTTTTTGTTTTCTCATGGTATTTGTTGTTTGTTTCTGTTTCATGTTCATTTTGTAAAGCATCTTTGGGTCCTTGAAAAGTGCTATATAAATATAATGCATTATATTATTATTTTTACTGTTAAATCTGAGATCAACATCTTTAATTAAGGAATATACAACATGAATTAGAAACACTGTGGCAGTTCTCTTCACAGAAAATATGGAGGAACTGAAACATTGGATCTAATACTGGATTAAAAATACTATTCAGATGTTCCTATTATATAAACAGTCCATATGAAGTGTTCTTCAAATCCGGGAAAATGTTGAAGTGTATTTGTAGTAAATGTGATTCTACATGAGCCATCTTCACTGTTACAGCTGAATCATGACAGAGAGGTTTTTGTATGAGCAGTAATAGGTATTGTATCACTGTGGTGGACTTTTGGTAGCGGCACTAGACTTGAAGTTGGAAGTAAGTAAACAAGACAATATCTGTTACTTACCTGCACCAATATTATCAAAAGAAGGAGCCCTGGACAGGCTCTGTTATGTTCAAATCTCAGCTGCCAGAATCCTCACTCACACTAAACCCTGGGAACACATCATTCCCACACCGTACCAACTTCACTGGTACCCTGTCAAGTTCCGCATCAATATTAAGATCCTGCTCCTCACCTATAATTCCCTCCATGGTCTTGACACTCTTACCTGTCCAACCATCTTCACATACACACCCCCTCTCGTAGTCTCCGCTGCTCTGACACTGGACTTCTCACCATTCCAAAAACTGGACTCTGTACCATGGGGGACCGGGCATTCAGTGTCATGCCCCTTGAACTCTGGAACATTCTCCCTTCAGTCACACACAACTCAGATTCCATCACTACCTTAAAACTGACTTGCTTTTCCCTCTGTGTAGCTTGAATCTCAGTTAGCTTCTGTGGTGCATCATACTTTTGTTACCTTTTGTTTCCTTGATTTCTGGTTCTTCTTGTTTTTTGCTTTACAGTTTACTTGGGTTTCTTGAAAGGCACTTAAAAGCCGATGTAGTATTATTATTCATTTTTGTTACTCCAATAAAACTTTTCATTATAAGCATTTCCCCTGGATATTTGGCTTAGTTTTTAAAGATATTGCATATAGTGTTTGAGCCTGGCATCAGGTCTTATTAACAGTCAGTAACTTGCTCATGTATAAAGGGTAATCTACAAAGAGAAACACAAAATCATGACTTTTAAGTGGTTGCCTCTCCTTCCCAGTTTCTTTAATGGCAGAACCACACCTCAACAGCATCCTGATATACACACCTTTGAGCGAGAAACCAAATCTTTACCAAGTTGAATATGATCTGTTTTTAAACTCCTAAATTGACAGTGCCATTTGTCGAGCAAGTTGTAAATTATCTAACTAGTTCACATCCAGAAATTGACTTTAGTACTATTGTGTAGATATGTTCTTGCTATGGAGCCACTGAAATAATGTACTTAGACAGCCAGCATGTCCAGAGACAGTATTGATTATTTTGTAGTTAACTTGAGTGTCTACTAATTTCTTCAACACATTTCAGATGTTTCTTGTTAACTTTAGCATTACAATGAAATGCAGAAATTGTCACAACATATATATTTTGACATATACAGTATTTGCATTATTTTACAATGCACACAATATCATAGGAATGTGTGGTTTTGAGAGGATTCATGTAAGTCAATAAGTAATTTTTGGAAATTGTCACGGCGTGGGAGGCAGGACACAGGCACAGAGTTTTTGGGAATCATTCCTTATAATGTTCTTCCTCATAAACTTGAACAGAAATCAACAAAAGGAGAGGCAACCCACAAACTGAAGCACATAACACAAACACGACTGGTGCCAACAATGATCCATGAAATAAAGGGCCTAAAGGGCAACTTAAATAGGGTCCCTATTTAGAGGCAACGCAGCAATTGGGGACAACCTAAACTGCAACGCAGAGATGCCTAGTGGACCCCAGCCAGGACCTGACAGTACCCCCTGCAAGGCGCGGGCTCCAGCAAGACCGGAACATCCAAGGGGGGGAGGGCGGGGAGCCAGGTAGCAGCTCCGCCCCCAGAGCAGGAGACGGCACCGGGGCAGGTGGAGGCTCCGCCCCCTGGAGCAGGACGCAACGCCCGGACAGGTGGAGGGTCCGCCCCTGAGGCAGGACCGGGCGCCGGAGCAGAGGGAGGCCCCCGCCCCCAGGTGCATAGAGATGCCTACTTGCTCTGAGCCTCGTGTCCTACCTCCATTTGACCATGACAGATATGGGGATTTGATTTTGGGTCTGATTCAGATGTAACACCTTAACTTGCATATGGAGCGGTAATGTGTGTGTTTCAAAATATAAAAATATAATATCCCAAAATGTTATTGGTGCCCTTTTAGACCACAACTACTGTAACCAGGCACAACCATAATAATGAAGAACATAATGGGATGATGACTTTGATTATGTAGAACGTGATCTGGTCATGCTTTCTAACATTATTCAAGTTTGACCTCTACTGACCAGTGTTCCATGTCACTGTCTCTTCCTCCTCACCACCTGCAGTAGGTCCCAGCTGTAGCAGTTCAGTCACTGCGCAGTCTGACTGAGGGAGGTTTTTGTACGACTGTATCACTGTGTGAACATCCAGACACTGTTGGGATAGTGTAAACTCTGACAGTAGTAATCTCCTGTGTCTTCAGCCTGAACTCCACTGATGGTCAGAGTAAAGTCACTATAATCTCCACTGCCACTGAATCTAGATGGAGCCCCAGACTGAAGTGTCTTAGCATTGTAAATTAGGAGTTTAGTAGCTCCTCCAGGTTTCTGTTGGTAGCAGGCCATACGGGGATAAGAGGTCCCTGCATCATACACATTACGGCTGGTTCTACATTTCAGAGTGACTGTCTGTCCTGGGACCTCTGGATTCTGTAAAATAAAATAATTACACCCATAATTGAAAATAAAATACTAAACTTTATTCCTTTGTGTAGATTGAATTATTTTTCAACAATACATTTAAGAAATCTTACCCTTGAAGCAAAGAGCAAGTGTCCAGATAAAGATGGCTACAAAAGTCATGGTTGTTGTGTGTTCAGTTGTCATGAAGGACGGCTCTCAGTCTTTAAGAGTTAAACTAATAGGGTTATAAACACTCCCAGATCACTGAATCATGTGCTGTCTATACAGAGCATCATCACAATGCAAATAAGTCTCTGATCTTCTCTCCATCAACCATTATTCACTAAACGTAGATCATGAAAACTGAGAGTCCGTTACAATCTAGTGATCTTTCTCCCCAAATGTTCACCCAACAATCAACAACGTAAAATTAACTGCTGAAAAGGGAATGAATCTATTGTCTGTTTTTGGTTAAAAAGCTATACCATGTCATTTGTATCAGTGTTGTTAGCTAAGACAATACTTTAATGCGTAACAAATAAAATACAATTGTGTAACAAAAATACAGTATATTATTTATTTATATTCATGTTAATACAATATGGTAGCATATTGATAACTATGAAGTGGAATACCAGTCAGTTTCCATCTCCTGGTGATCATTGGTAAAATACTGCCTCCTGCAGGTAAAGCAGTGTTATTGTAATTTGCTGTGTGGACTGAATGCTGGAAAACTGTATTGAAACATGTTTTACTGATCTTTTCTTTTTCAATTATAAGATCTGATCACAATTAGTGCATTTTTATTCATTTCTGGTGTTCGTTCATAGTTCTGGTATTCGCCAAAAATGTAGGCTGAAGGAACCAAAAATATAAATCAACAGTTTAGTTACCAGTTAAATTATTCTTTCTGATTTAGTAAAGAAATGTGTTCCTATGTACTTGTATTCTGTCCTAGTAGGTTATCATTGGAATGTTTATGGTTAACAGGTGTTTCTATGAGGTGAGAATGCAGGGACAGAAGAGTTGCTTTTAATTGCCTAGCTTGCTTGATCCTTGAGATGACATCACTGTGTCATATGCATGGCCCCAGGAAACAGATTAGAATATGTCACTGATTGATAAGGGCTCTATTCTACAGGACTAGTTTTGTTTTCACTTAGGTCAGTTAACCAACATCCACTACTTTAGTTTTAGGATATAACCAGAGGGAGGTTTTGGGAAAGGCTCTCTTGCATTTTTCCTAACCTCTGCATGCTTCTTTGCTCTTGCAAACCTCCTGAATCTCCAGAGACCTTTTATCTTTGATACTTGTACTGTAATTGTAATACTCTGTAATGGTATTGTAATTGTGAATGAATTGGAATTACTCTAAAACGGGTGGAATCCAGTTCCTTCAATTGGAGGTCCTACTGAGATATAACGGAACGAAAATTAAGGAACTTTAACCACTTAGTTGTCTGTTCTGTTAAGTCTAGTAGATCTTCTGGGTTAGCCGGGAGTTTGGTCCCTGGAAAATCTCCACTGTTTTTATTGCAGTGGGGCATTTAGGTACCCAGACGCTGTATTGTGTCCCGGGTGTGCCAGACCCTGTTCCCTTGGGTAGTCCGTGGAATAAAATCTGTTAGGGGCATGGCTCGTCAGTGTAAATGGCTTACGAAGGAAGTTAAGTCTGTCAAATTGAAGCGCAAATATGGTGCCTATCTGTGCGCTCTTCGAGCTTATGAATGTCAGGAAGTAATTGTGTGATTCAATTTATAACATTTTTGACATGCGTTTTTCTAGATTTTGTTGTTGTTATTCTGTCTCTCACTGTTCAAATAAACCTACCATTAAAATTATGGACGGATCATTTCTTTGTCAGTGGGCAAACATACAAAATCAGCAGGGAATCAAATATTCTTTTCCCTCACTGTATGATGGATAATATTTGCTGATGTCAAACATATGATGGATAATGTGTGTACAGCCACGCATAGGTGGAAATCCCGGGGGGGCGGGGGGGGGGGTATAGTTGTAGCGTTCCTTAGTCGGCAAGGTGACAGTGTTCATGTCAACCGTCATGTCAAGGCACTCAATGCACATAGCTAAGTTAATCCACTGTAATGTAGCCTAAATTTGCAACGTTATTATTAGACAAACACATTTCAGACGCTTGTTTGTCGCATCAACTCTGATCGACAAAAGAAAAACAGTCAAGCCGGTGTAACATATTTTGGCTAATATTGTTATAATATTGTTGAATTTTGTCATTTCAAACCATATTTCCTAATGCCCATCAAAATGCATGGAGGGTATATGCAGGTATATGCTTTCTACCCACTTCTTTGTCAGCGGGAATAGCGTATACTGACTTCTTACTGATGCTTATGAATTTAGTACAGTGAACGTATATGCAATATACATTATTTTTGAGATAAAGCATGCAAAAAGTAGCATACAAAAGCCAGTTGCATAATTATTACAAACGCAACATTTTAAAAATGACCAATAAATAATGTGCCCTGAGACCGACGTATGACATAGCTCTGATTGGCTGGTTATTTAGAACCTCATGTTACTTCACTTCAGTCAAATATTTTTGCCTGCCAGCTATTCAGGTTTTTTTCCCCCGAAAGCAAAATGATATTTCCATAGGCTTAACGTTACTTCCGAAATACATTATGAAACGAACTCTTGAAACAACTTTCTCATTTGTCCAACCAAATAAACATTGTCAAGCAGCAGACAAAACTGCCGGCTCTGCTGGTGCACTTCCAGATTCTGAAAGATTTTGAAAGCAACCAGATCCTCCATGGTAAGGACTTGGTACCTCCATTGGTACAGACTGTACCTTACAGTATATCAGTAAATACGTCTTTTTGCCTTAAATCAATTTGTCAATGTGGCGTTTTGGCAGTACTCCCTCGTTAACTGCCTTAGCTAGCTAATGTTTTCTAGCTAACATTACTGTTGATAATTTTTGAGTTTTGGAAAAGGTAGCCAGTTCAATTGGAAAATGCGGGTAGGGCAGCTGACATCAGTACTGGTAGCCAGTTAGCAAGATTTCTTATTTATAACCTTTCAGCTTTCATATGGCCAAGAGTGGATCATACATAGATCCACTCAATATTACATAGATCCAATACAATATTGCAATCTTGTTTTGTTGCAAATTAGTCATCTTATTTGCACTTTCATTGTAAATTACTGAGTATACTGTAGGGTTTTTGTTTTTCATAGACACCAATGATTGGCCAGACCTATAGACAGTAAAGTAAGTGAAAGATTTACTATGAAGTCCAAAAACCTCTGGTTAGGTTGCAAGAAACTGGGTAGGTTAGGGTAGTTCATGGTGTTATACAGGGATGGGCAGTGTTTATTAAACATTTATTTCAAATGACAAAAGATTTTGTCATTTGTATTTGATGAAAATGGCTTCATATTTTGATTCAAACTGCGTGACACATAATTCATTGCTATATTTATGATTAAAATCAAATGATTAATTACTTAGAAACTAATTGCTATGAATAAAAGAACCATCAGTTGTATTCCTATGAATGACTTGTTTGTCATTGAGTCAGTGTTGCTGATGCAAAGTAGGCCCTTCATTAGCGAACACCAAGTAACTAAATTAGGATACAATTATGAGTCATTAGCAAAATCCTAGGATTTTCATTATTTTCCAGGAGGGTCACATTGACCTGTCTGTAATATTGTGGGGGTAATGACCCCCCCATCCACCCTGTAATCAGAGGCGTAGAGAATTCTACGTCCCTGATTACAGTATACCCACTTCTCCAGGCACCACTACAGCCCTGGTAGGCAGGGAAGAGACAAGAGTCTTGATAGTGAGGGACAGAATGGTGCAAAGAATAGAAAGCCAACAGGGGACATGGAAGAGGAGAGAATAGACCATAGTGGAACAGAGCATAGGAGACAGCAGAGAAAGAAGACATGGAGATAATTAAAAAATAAAAAGATTACTTTTATACAACGACAGTGATATTGTGGCATACGTTTAAGGTTACCTGAATGCAGGCATATGCCTGTTTATTTTCAGTAGTCATGTACTGCAGGCTTATGTTATGGATGAGCTTCTCTTGGTCTTTTTGTGACACCAAGCCCTTGATTCTGGCTATATTTTTAAGATGATAGAATGCTGTTTTGGTGACCTCTTTGACATGACTGTTAACAATAATTTCTGTTTTATCTTGGTTTAATTGTAGACAATTTTGGTTCATCCAGGTATTTATGTGCTATATACAGTGACACAGTGAGTCTATTAAGCTGTTGTCATACGGTTCGAGAGCCATATATATTTGAGCATCATCTGCATAGCTATGGTAGTTAATGTTGTTGTTCTGTAGAATTTGGCACAGAGGTAGCATATAGAGATTGAACAGAAGTGGTCCGAGAATTGATCCCTGGGGAACTCCGCATGTCATAGCCACCCTATCAGATTCATGGTTATCAATGGTCATTGGAGTGAAAACAATTTGCAAACTTCATGCATGTTGACCTTTTGAGTTTTTGATTTAATATTGTTTAATTTAATTATTTTTTTATTTAAAATGCAGAGAAAGTGCACGTTTGAACTAAATACTTGAGTGCACTTTAAATGATAAGTTCTAAGTAGTCTGCTCATTTCACTGTTAGCAATACTCTGTTACACGTACAATTGTACATACAAATATTTGACAAAATAAAGAGGTTTTCTTTAAATGTGTTTGTCAATAATTCCTTGGGAGTTCAGTAGGCCAGACCTCAGCACCATATCCTGCCATGGCACATGAAAAACCTCATCAAGTGATTGCGGACTCCAAAAGTAGCACGAGAGGCTCTTGCCTTTGAGAGTCTCCCTGTATCAGCCAAGGTGCCTCCCTCTGTGACCTGTCTTCTCCACTCCCCCGGCTGTACCTTGCCATTGTTCAAAACAGAGTCTGTGAAATTAGTTGATATACTTTGTTGCAGGTGTGTTGGCAGCATCTATAGGCCAGATACTTGTGCAATGCAACATGGGCCTTCACAACATGGGTACATTTGTCAGGTTGGAATTCCAACGGTCTGCCTAGAAATCTCCATCCACAGACATCTCCATCTGTCATCCAGATTGGCTCCTGGTAAAGCAGAATATGCATTGAAATTTAGAATAACATATCACAAATAACCCATTGACTTCTAACTGCATTTTGTTGTACTGGACTTGTATTGTTCAATGACAAAGTTGAATCTAATCTTGGAATCAACTTTATTGTCACTGAACAAGTAGAATACAACAAAATGCAGTTTGCATCTAACCAGAAGTGCAAATAGAGGAGGGCAGAATATTAACAAGTATTAAATATATGTATGTGCAAGTGATATGTATAGATGTGCACTTAATGCAAATGCCTTACATATGGCAATTCTAAATGTGCAATGGAAGCAAAAAGGAGGGCAGAACATTTACAAGTATTAAGTATAAATCTATAAAACATTTAATATTTTGTCTGATTATGATTTATCCCTTCAAATATTTTAAGAATATCAATAAACAATTGCTTACTGAGATGCAATGGAAAAGCAGCATCTCCAACGATGACATGGGGATGGTGACTCCTATCCCAGAAGGTGGAGGGATAGCAGTTGTCCCCAGAAGCAGGTTTGCCTGAAGTGGGTGGCTTGATGTGTAATAAAGGGTTCCAAGCGATGCAGATGATAGTTGAAATGACTAGCCGACATGCTAAAATATTTTAAATTAACCTCTTCGTCCATCTTATGCATCTTTTGAACAAGCACACTGTATTCTCCCTCATCTGCTGAACAAGCACACTGTATTCTCCCTCATCTGCTGAACAAGCACACTGTATTCTCCCTCATCTGCTGAACAAGCACACTGTATTCTCCCTGATCTGCTGAACAAGCACACTGTATTCTCCCTGATCTGCTGAACAAGCACACTATATTCTCCCTGATCTGCTCGAGACATATTCAAAGGCCTCGTTGACAACTTCCGTTGTGCGTCTTCTCTCTTTCCTTATAATTTACTGTATACAAATCAGTTCTTCCAACACATCATCTTTCTTCTTGTCCTCAATTAATTTTACACACTCACAAACTCGCCATTCCAGAAAAAGATTGTTGTTTGCGTCTTCTCAGATCTAGCTAGAAAGCTATTATATACTAACTATACAAATACTTCTTCTGTGAAGTATTCCTGCTACACAAGCGAAAGAACAAGAACAGCGCCGCCTAGTACAAAGAAATGTAATGGCTATCTACACAACAAGGCCGCACAACTAAATATGCTGAGCACGTCTCCGTACACCTGCACATGTCACTAACAACGCAGACCTGCAGAAACATAAACCAAGCTTAAGCGGTCATTCCCAGACGCCACCACCAGGGGCCGGGCAGGAGCAAGATGAACCAGCCATCTGGAATATGGGAACAATCAACTCAGCTACCGACTGACCTCCTGACTGACCTCCTGGTCATACAATCCGTTGTAATTGTTTGAAGATCTACAATATGAAATTAAAAAGGTAGCAAGCATTCAAATCATGACAAGAATGGTGGGTTACACACCAGCATGCTGCCAACACCAGCAGTCATATTTTGCAAAAATAAACATAATACATCCGCCAAAAATACAAATTATATTAGCGACCAGAACAACTTACCATATCCTGGGAGAGATGATGACCGTCAAAATCATTGTGTAAAAACTTTCTAGAAGTTACATTACCTAAAGGTAGCTAAGGTTTGTGGGCACTGCCATGTTTGTTTATCAAGCAAAGTCAGATATCCCATACGACTCCCAGAATCCAGTGTCATGTAAATAAACATGGCTACACATATAGACAGTAATTAGCTAAAAAAAGCTCAACGTAATCTTCAACTATTATTTTTCACTGATCGTATTTGTCCATTACTAAATACGCAAGAATTGGAATTCAGAATTTTTAATAAACTTTTGAGAGCTTCTGAATAATAACGTAAATACTGTAAATGATTAACATAAAACCTATCGTCTGATAGTTAGCATATGAGTTACTGATATCGCAAGTGAAGTGTGCCAGTAACATTTGCACCGTAATACTAAGAAAAATAACAGCATTTTTTACAGTTGATCAATAATTATTCAGTCTTTTAACTGTATAACTGGCTGTAGTAGTTTGCTAATATAAATTTCATCATCTTCATCCGCTTATCCGGTATCGGGTCGCGGGGGCAGCAGCTCCAGCAGGGGACCCCAAACTTCCCTTTCCCGAGCGACATTTGCCAGCTCTGACTGGGGGATCCCGAGGCGTTCCCAGGCCAGTGTCGAAATATAATCTCTCCACCTAGTCCTGGGCCTACCCCGAGGTCTCCTCCCAGCTGGACGTGCC